>SKCR01002309.1:0-28658 GCA_019454045.1 Zanthoxylum bungeanum | reverse complement strand
CTGATTCAACACTTCTATTATTCCTGGTTCATTTATTTGTTCTTGGCCTTTGTTCTGTTGCTGGAATCCAGGTGGTGGATAGTTCTGCTGTTGGAATCCTGGTGGTGGATTGTGTTTTGCCCTGAATTGTTGCTCCATGAAAAATTAGGATGATTCCTCCACCCAGGGTTGTAGGTGTTGGAATATGGATTATTCTACTGTCTGTTGAAATTGTTGACATAATTTACCGTCTCTTCAAGTTGGTTTGGTTCTGGTGCTCCTCCATATGGTGAACTTGTGGATCCAGTGGTAAGAGTCTCCATGAATTTGCATATCTGATCCAGCTTAGTGTTGATTGCTGTATTGGCTCCACTTTCATAAATTCTTGCAATTCTTTGGATCATACTCCTTTCTGTTGGCCACAAGGAATTATTGTTGGCCATTTCTTCGATTAGGTCCCAGGCTTGATCTTCTCGTTTTGCCATTAAAGCTCCTCCAGCAGCAGCATCAATTGTGGTTCTCATTATTCCAGAAAGTCCATTATAGAATGTTTGTACTTGAAGCCATTTTGGAATCTCATGGTGAGGACATTTCCGGAGAAAATCTTTGTACCTTTCCCAAGCTTCGTAAAGAGTTTCTGAGTCTTGTTGCACAAACGATGTGATGTCATTCCTCAGTTTTCCAGTTCTGGCTGGTGGAAAGTACTTTGCAAGAAATTTGGTGGCTAAAGTATTCCAAGTTGTGATGGAACCTGCTGGTAGTGAATGTAGCCAAGCTTTAGCTCTGTCCTTCAAGGAGTATGGGAAAACACGCAGTCTCATTGCTTCTTCAGCTTCTCGGTTGTAATTGAAAGTGCCGCAAACTTCCAGGAAGTTGCTGATGTGGGCATTGGGATCTTCAGTTGCATTTCCTCCAAACTGCACTGATTGCTGAATCATCTGGATGCATATTTTGATGTCACCTGCATTTGCTGGTAAGGGAGGAAGTACAATACAGGAAATGAGTATGTCAACCACCGGAATGGTTCTGTCTCGAATGGGAATTGGTGGTGGCAACCTCCAAAGGTTCAGGTTCCATGTTGACTAAAGCTTCTTGGCCTTCTCGCCTTTCCCTTCTCAACTGTCTGATGGTTCTTTCAATTTCCGGGTCAAGCGGTCGGAGTTCAAAGCTTCTGGTTCGTCTCATGTAGTTTCTGAAAACCTGAAACACAAGAAAACAACGACAATAAGTAAAAAGAAATTAGATATAAGTAAAGGTATCTAACCCCTAAACTAATAGTAAAAGATAAATAGTTCCCCGGCAACGGCGCCAAAAACTTGACGGTGCTTACAACACGCGTATAACGCAAGCGCACGTATCGTTCAAGTAGTATAAAAAGTATCGATCCCACGAGGACTTAATATCTAATCTATTAATTTTATGAGGTCAAATGATTACTAGTATCTAACAGGTTGTTTGATTGATTTGAAAAGGTGATGATTCTAAATTTAAAAAAGTAAATTAAATTGTCGAAAGTAGGTTTAAGAAAATTCAATATTAAAACTATCTAGGGTTGTGATTTCTTTGCAATATCATTTTAAAGATGAAGTGGTTATCTTATGGTTGGGTAAAATATTGATTTATTAACCTGGAACACTAAATTATGTAAAAGCCTATTCCGATGGTCAACTACAAATATCCAGTATAACACAATTGAACCATATGTCTATGCCAACCAAATTACCTGGATTCATTAAGATTAAATTCCAATTATGGCTACCCCCGCCCGACATGTATATTCCTATCCTGTAAGGAAATCTATTAAAGGGTTATCTATCCTCAATGAAGATCGTGGGCTATTGAGTCTAAGGTCTTAAACTTAAAATCCCTATGTCTAGTTCATTTTAAGTTTACCAGTTCAATTTTATTAATGGCCAGTTAATAAAAAGCATTAAGATTAAGACTCAATAAATAAACCTTTATATTACCCAAACTATAATTTAACCCTTTATAAAACCGGTGATATTGGATTTCATCACAACCCCAGATATGGCTTAGTTACGACACATATTTACAAGTAGTAAAAAAATAAAATACATAAGTAAAATACTAAAAATTAAATACTGAAAAGTAAATTGTTGAAAAGTAAATAAAGTAAAAAGTAAAAAGTAAAAAGTAAAAAGTAAAAAGTAAAAAGTAAAAAGTAAAAAGTAAAAGTAAAAAGTAAAAAGTAAAAAGTAAAAAGTAAAAAATAAAAAATAAAAGTAAATTACTGAAAAGTAAATTGCTGAAATTAAATAAAGTAAAAGTACAATAAAAGAAAATGCTGGGGTTAGAGGATCAACTTTTATTACTACTATTTTAGATATCTCCCTTAATATAATATATTAACTTTGCGTGATAATTACTAACCAGCCATATAGGCGGTATCCTGATTAAGTCAAATTAATAATTAATACCACCAACCGACCAGACAGGCGGTGGTATCCATACTTAGTCAGGTTAAAACCAATTGATAATTAATTTCCAACCGGCCAATATAGCGGTATCCTCATTAAGTCAGGTTTTAAATAGTTTATATTTATATTTAAGGGAGATTAATCTAGATAGCAATAACAAAAGCTTTACCTTTTACCCCAACAAGGGGGAGTTACCTCCTCATTGCTTGAAAAATAAAAACTGCAAAAGTAAAGAAAGAAAAGATTTGTGCGTAAAAGTAAATTGCGGAAAGTAAAAACTGAAAAGTAAAGAAAAGAAATTGCGAAAGCGGAAATTAATTACTGGAAGCTGTAAATAAACAAACAAGATACAATCTTCTTATTTATTCATTAGGAATTTTCAAAGAAGAAAGTATGAAAATTTACAAATGAAATGGCTTGGTATTTATAGGCAAAATTTTGCCTCCATCAAATCATTCATCAAATTCTCCACCAAATCCATTATTAATTTCTCCACTAATTACTCCACCAAATCCATTATTAATTGCTCCACTAAATGCTTATCATGTTTGGTGGTGATTGATAATTTTTATAATTTATTTATTAATTTATTTTTTGCTTTGAAAATGACTTTAATAATTACACACAACACACTGCTGGATGGTTCATCAATTTCGGTCATGAAATCTTCTGAATTCTAAATTATTTTGTCTTTCAAAGTTGTATATCTTCGAGTCTTCGTTAATCTGGCACTTGAATCAGCTCAATCCGATATCGGAGTGAAAAGTTATGCCCAACATACGACAGATGCGCAAAATTGGAATTTCCAAAACTGCACTTCTTTAAAACGCCCTTCCAAGTTTCCAATCTCCAAAACTAATATGTCAAGTCCAATTTTTACCCTTATTTGATCCACATTTTCGTCCTAAATGATTTCATTGAGTCCCAATATTATTTTATCTGCAAAATAAACTAAAACACATTAAAACGTTCATCAAACCCCGAGAAACTAAACAAAATATTAAGTAAAAGGGGCGGTAAATATTGATATATTTTCCACTCATCAGAAACCATAAAGAAGATCGAGTCCTTTTGCTATTCTAGAAATTCGATAGATATCCGGTCAGACTTAAGGACATCCGACCGGACATGAATGTTTATAACTGGCCTGACGTAGGTGATGTCTGGCCAGAACTCTGGATTTGGGTTTTTTGGGGTTTCTTCTTTTCCAGCATTATAGGAGCGAAGCGGGGTTTTCCGCTATGCCTATGATGTTTGGCGACCACGACACTGTTTAGCTCGCAGCCCGTAGAGAGTATGGAGTAGCCCGCGGGGGACTAAACTGGAGAATAAAGGAGTCGCTGCCCAGTGTGAACTGGGAAAAGATTTAAGGCCGCACTCACCCCTCGCAAGGGAAGACCTCAAACCGTTGGGTTCGGAATGGTCCCTTACTTATGCCAATATAATGGACGAGTTCACACAATGGTATAGCCAAGTCTTATGCAGTTCATGCAAGAAAAGCGAATAAAAATGTAATAACATACCCAAGCAAATGATAATCACAGTAACACGATCCTAAAAGCATATTAAATTAAGAAGTACGAGATGCAGTAACGAAAATCAATCAAAAGCGGAAAAACGTCAATAAATAAATAGTAAACAAAAATTGGGGGTTAATCATGAATATATGAGTATTTCCCGAGTGGTACATGAAGTTGTATCCCAAGTACAGACCACACTATCGTCCATTCGGATTCGGCTACGAAATTTATGTTTGGGTTTCCATCCGATATACCGCAAGGGATAATAACACATATAAATATTAATGCAATGTAAATAAATAAAAAAAATAGACATGAAATAAATAATAATGCATATGCGGATAATCACCAACATGAACAAATAAAATAAAGGCGAATAAGATAAATAACAAGCTAAATGTGAAATAATGAAATAACGATGAATAAATAAATAAAAAAGATAAATAACAGAATGCCAATGAAAGAAAAATAATATGACAAAAAATTTGGCCGTCTTTAATGTAGGACTTTGCATACCCGGCTGGACGTGAAATACATCCATCCAGACATGCAGTGTCTGGAACTACAAAATAAATATGGTAAGGGTGCCATCATGTCTTACTTTTTACGTTGCTTTCTCGGAAGTGCGTTAGGCCATCGCCATGAGGATTGAAGCTTGGTTTCAAGGTTTCTGTTTTCTGGTTCGCTGTTTTTGCTTGCTATTTTACTATTTTTCTATATCTGGGTGCTGTTTTGCTATTTTATGGCTTTTTTGGCTGATGTTTTTGGTGTTTTGGGACTGATGTTTTGGTTGTTTTGGCTGCTGTTTCAGCTGCTATTTTGGGTGATGTTTTAAGTGATTTTGGACTGTGTTTTGGTTATTTTGGCTGCTGTTTTGGTTACTGTTTTGGCTGCTGTTTTGGTTGTATTTTTGGTGGTTCAGGCTTGCTATTTTGGTTGTATTTTTGGTGGTTCAGGCTTCTGGTTTTCTTGCTGTTTTGGTTGTATTTTCGGTGGTTGAAGAAGAAGAGAGCCTAGTTTTTTTTGTTTGTGTTTCACGTCCAGGCCTATGGGTTTTCTTTGTGTTATTCACGTCTAAGCCTAGGGTTTTTCTTTGTGTGTTTCAAGTCCAAGGTCAGAAAAAGAGAGCCCTCTTTGATGATTTGCTATCTTTTTTATAATGATTTGGAGGGTTCTCTAAATAAGGAAACAAATCATGTTTATTTTGGGAAATTTATTTTGGGAAAGAATCTTATAAATTTGGTGGTGAAGTAATTTCAAATCTTGTTAATTTGGCAAGGATAGGATCCAAATTCTGTTATATTGGAAAGTGTTGATAAGAGGATTTGGACATGTGGATTGCATTGGGTTTTGGATGGATGCATGGGTTTATGGGCCAATTGTGCGATGTTTGGCGTGGGCTGCATGAGCTTTGGGCGTGTGGATAGATTTAGGCCGAGGCTAGGTTGATGGGCCGAGGCTGAGGTTTGAAACAGAAACTGACTGAGCGAATCTGAGACTGGCTAGTGAGTTTTAATCCGATGAGGTGCTAATTTTAGTGGTCTTCCTCCTTCCTGCATTCATTTTTCGCAACTTCCGTAACTTTTCAGGTAGTGCCTCCATACGAGGCTCATCATCGGGCTTAAGCAAAAATGCAGTGTCTACAGTCGCCCCCACTTTGATGGGGCTTGTGCAGTGTGTGACAGTGACAACCCTATCAAAGTCATGCATGTATTTTTACTTACCTGGTTCGTCGGCCGTTGCCAGACTTGTTGTTTCGCTGCTTTTGTGAGATGCTTTGATCTTTGGGGTTTATTCCCGAACATAGTTGAGTTGATGTTGAGGTGCTTCGACCTCTGGGATTTGTTCCTGAACTGAGTTGAGTTGACTGTGAGGTGCTTCAACCCCTGGGATTTGTTCCTAAACCATGCTGGGTGTGAGATGCTTCGATCTCTGGGATTTATTCCCAAACTGAGTTGAGTTGTTAGCGAGGTGCTTCGACCCATGGGATTTATTCTGGAACCATGCTGGGTGTGAGATGCTTCGATCTCTTGGATTTAATCCCGAACTGAGTTGAGTTGAAGGCGAGGTGCTTCGACCCCTAGGATATATTCTCGAACCGTGCTGTGTGTGAGATGCTTCGATCTTTGGGATTTATTCCTGAACTGAGTTGAGTTGATGGTGAGGTGCTGCGATGTAGGCAATGCATTTTTGCATGTAAGTCCCTATGATGAGTCTCATTTAGAGGCACTACCTTTTATGTCACGGAAGTCGCAGGAAACGGACGTCGAAAGGGAAAAGTCAGAAATCAGTACTTGTTGGATTTTATTCGCTTGTTAGCTTCGGGTTCGCTTGTAGGAGCTCTGTTTTAAAACACATTCTTAGCCCAATCCAAGAAATAATTAAAACATTTCACAAATTAAAATTAAAACCAATTAAATTGAAACTAAATTAAATTAAATTAAAATCACATTAAATCATTCCAAACTTAAATAATTCACCTAGCCCAAAACCCCCGCAAACCACTGGGCCTTGACCTAAAACCCCCTCAAGCCCACACACCACTAAACCCACCAACCAAAGCCAACCAAAGCCACCAACCAAAGGCTCATACACGCCCAAGCCCATAAAAGACATCCAAAAATACTAAAATGCATATTTAACACATGGGAAAATCAAAATAAAACAAATAAAATCTAAATAATTGCCTACCTAATTAACATAAATCAAATATATTAACTTCCTAATTAAACCAAATCTTGTCTCCAATCAAATGATAGGTTTTCCTTGTATGACACTAATTGGTCTCCTTCCTATTCAAGCACATGGAAACCCTAGCCCTTGTTTATAAAAGAAACCCAAAACCAACACTCCCCCTCTCTCTCCAACTCACACATGCACAAAGAGAAAAAGCCTAGCTCCACTCCCACGGCAAAGACACAATGTGTGGGTTAGATTGGAGTAGCCGAGATTGGTGTCAGACTGTTGAGTGGTTATGTCAGTTCTCTGGTGCCTCTTTATGTCATCTTCTGGTTCGTCTGTCTTTTGCAGCGTCAGTCTACCATATTTGGAGGGAGAGGAATGCTCGCACTCATGATATGCCTCTTCGGCCTGTTTATGCTCTTCTTTATGATATTGTTTTTGATGTTCGGAATCGTGTTAGCTTTTTACGTAAGGTGAATCCATCTTATGACAATAAATGGCTTCACCTTTCGTGGCACTTGCCCGATGACATCTTTTGTTGATCTTTTGTAGCCGGTTGGCTTTCTTCTTGGAGGGCCTGTCCTCTCTAGTGCTTGGGGCATGCCCCTTTGATCTTTTGCTTGTAGCCTTTCAGCTTTTCTTCTAGGAGGGCTTGTCCTCTCTAGTTGCCTGGGGTATGCCCCTTTGCTCTTTGTTTTGTTTCTTTTGGTTATAATACTTACTTTATCCAAAAAAAAAAAAGACACAAACATTAAACCCTAAGCCAAACTGCCTCCCTTCACTCAACAAAAAACCCTAAACACTCTATTCCCTCTCTCGACATCCACCTGCCTCCCTCTCCACTACAAATAAATTGCACACCAACAAAGGACCCTTAGCCGATACACGTAGCAACCTCACCGACAAACAAAATAATAGCCTACGGCACAAACAATAAACAAACAAAGTCACACCCTTCTCGGCTTGACCAAATGCCCTCAACCACCTTCACGCACCATACGCCCACTTCCCTGTCCACGCCACTCACTGCCTTGATTTATGCATGATAACAACCCTTCACTAAAGACAAAATAGCGCACAAGCACCCCATATAACCACAAGCAAACACACAGCTCTCGGCCAAGACACGTAACACCCTCAACTCACGTTACTGTCCCACACAAAGCACACACTCAGCACGTTACTGCCTCTTTCAAAGCCATGAATCGACCCTAAATACCATCCAAAAAAGTGACTGAAACAGTAAACCAAATAGCCCTTAAACAGACACAAAAATCACCCCAAAACTGCACCTGAAACCAGCCCATTTACGCCCCTGAACTGCCCACAAATTGCCACTGAAACTATCACCAAAACAGCCACAAACTATCACCGAAAACAACCCCTGAAACTACCAAAAACACACCCAAAACAGTGGCCTTATACAGCAAAAACAGTGACTGAAAAACAGCAGCAAACAAGTAGTGAAATGTTGGAAAATAGCAACCCGAGCAGTGAAAACAGCGAGGAAAGACGCAAACCAGTGAACCAGAAAAGTTGCGGAGCGTTAGCCCTTCCGATCACCGTGTAACGCGAGTCCGAGAGTCGACGTAAAAGGTTAGACCTGAGGGCACTTTTTACATATATTTTCATTCGTATTTTTATCGTTTATTATTTGCATGAGTGTTGTGGAATGATGTGTGTTGTGGCCCTTGAATAAAATATAAAATGTGTCGCCTCTTGTGGTATATAGGATGGAAACCCAGACGTAAAATCCGTAGCCGAATCCGAATGGACGGTAGTGCGGTCTGTACTTGGGATACAACTTCACGTACAACTTGAGCAAATGGCACATATTTCGATTTATTTTGTCTTGTTTGTTTATTATCCGTTATTTAATTTCTGCATGTTATTTATTTGTGTAATGATGAGATAAAGCGCATGGGCTTAGTAAGTTGGATTAAAGGTCCTCCATTTCGAGGGGTTAAAATCCTTTACCACGATGTTTTGCCGCGCCGGATGATGTATATTCGGTTGAATGTAAGATGTGTTCAATCGGGTATAAAAAGTCTGATATTGTTGTCTTTATTTTTTATATGCATTATGTTATTAGCGCATGAGCTTAGTAAGTTGGATTAAAGGTCCTTCATGTCGAGGGGTTAAAATCCTTTACCACGATGCTTTGTCGGGCCGGATGATGTATATTCGGTTGAATGTAAGATGCGTTTAATCAGGTATACGAAGTCCGATATTGTTGTCTTTATTTTTATATGCATTATGTTATTAGCGCATGGGCTTAGTAAGTTGGATTAAAGGTCCTCCATGTCGAGGGGTTAAAAGCCTTTACCACGATGCTTTGCCGCGTCAGATGATGTATATTCGGTTGAATGTAAGACGTGTTCAGTCGGGGATACGAAGTCCAATATTGTTGTCTTTACTTTTATATGCATTATGATGTGATGCGCATGGGCTTAGTAAGTTGGATTAAAGGTCCTCTATTTGGAGGGATAAAAAGCCTACGGTCTACCTTTACCACGATACTTCGCCGCGCCTTTTATTTCGTTATTTGCTTTTCTTTGTATGTCATCTTCTTGCATAATCATGCATCATGTTGCATCGCGTATGGGCAAATCAAGTTGGATTAAAGGTCCTCCACTTTGAGTGATAGAAAGCCTACGGGCTACCTTTGCCACGATGTTTTGCCGCGCCGGACGAAGTGCATTCGATTGAATGTGAGATACGTTCAATCGGACACTTGAAGTCCTATATAGATGTGGGCATATGTCGCATCTCTTTTCTTTCACTTCCATTATTCATCTTTCAAATCGCATCATGGCACGTTTATTTTGATGTACAATTGCCTCTTTGGTTATTTCTTTGCATTATATACCTAATTGTTTCTCTTTATTACGTATGATTGCACAACTGCCATTTGTTTGCATTTTCGTGTCCTATATAGTTCTCTTTGGTCTCATGGCTCAAGATCCCGTTGTGTCGCTTATTCACGGGTGGTAGACTGGTCATCCCCAGACCTGGCTCAACTTCTACTCTCCGCTACGGAAAAGATACTGCCTTGTGCTTTGTGCATTGAGTTACAAGCCCTTTCTACCTTGCAAGCCGGTTTCTTGGGAGTCCCTTTGTCTTGAAGGTTCGTCCTATCTTTTGCCTAAGTTGTCTTTTCGGATTTTCAACTTAGCGGATTGCTCTATCTTGCCTGAGTCGCCTATTCAGGTTTTCAACTCAGCGAGCTAAACATTTTTTCTTTTTTCTCTTTTTTTTTTTCTTTTTTTCTTTTTTTTTTCAGATCTGCCATCATTCTCGAGGCTCTTTGCTTGCCCTCATTCACGAGGTTCCTCTCCATTCTTTGAGTTCATCTCCTAGATCTCCTGACCTTGGTCCAGAATCTAAGAAACAAAAGATATGATTTATAATTACTTGACTCTAATCTTTGCCGGTTAGCTGAGATTTATGCAATCTATGAACATAACATACACTAAATCAATAAACTCAAGACATAACATGATTGGGCTCCATGCCCGAAAATACGTTTAAACAAAAACTTTTACAATTAACTTATACAACTCAATTTCTTAACAACCAGAAACCCTTATACTCCCAAGATCTAGTGACTGGCTGACTGCAATGCTGTTATCCAGCTCCTCAAGCTCTGGTGTCTGTGGTTGACCGATCAGGTCACCAACCTGCAGAACTCAAACACTGTTGTGGTGTGAGTCATAAGACTCAGTAAGTAACTATGCTCATTCATTGAGTGTCAAACACATGCAAAGTATGAATCTAGTTTCTGTATTTAATTGGGCTGTCTATGTGACCATGCAAATATATATATTAAGTCTGAATTAATTATCTAGCCACTAACCATTTAGCAAACACAATCTTTATTACTGATCTTTATTATCTGTTCACATACATACTTTAAACCATGATTCTTGTTTACACTAACATTCATAACATACATCAAGATTCTATATTACCAATTTTCATATCAAAACCCATCATGCTTCCGCTACGCTACTCTAATTTCTCTTTATCTTTTGTACACTCAAAGCTAATCTAGATGAGGTATTTATAATAACTATCTTTCTTTTATTTTCTTGAAATATCATCAAATCGGTTGTTATAAAACAATCTTTCTATTCAAACATTCAATACATTATCAACACTCATGTATCCATATATATATGTAATCATACTATCATGTACTACCCTTCACGAAGGATTCTCCTATACAAACATACAATTCATATCAATATCAATCATTTATGCATATAAATGTAATAATGCCATCATGCATTAATATAAGCTATATATAACTCAAATGATTCCTAAAATGTATGATTTATATGCATGATTTGTAAACTAAGTTCTACCTTAACATGTTATGCTTTTATAAAATACGTTTTGAAAATCTTTTCTGAAAACTGTTTCTGAAAACTGTTTCTGAAACTCTTTATAAAACCTGTCTTTCTGAAATACTGTTTTCTAAAAACTGTTTCTGAAAACTGTTCATCTGAAAACTGTTTCTGAAAACTGAAGTCTCTATCTGAAATCTGTATCTCTGAAAACTGAAATCTGTATCTGAAAACTGAAAACTTTCTCTGAATTCTGTGTCTCTGTCTGAAAAACTGGACGTATGAGGGCGTTACGTATCGCCGTCCCCCATATGCCTATCTGGAGGCAGAAGTGCAAATCCATGACTTTGGAGTGTTACGTATCGCCGTCCCCCAAAGCATGCCACTACTGTCTCATATCTGGTGGTCTTGGGGCGTTACGTATCGCCGTCCCCCAAGCCACAATCTAGAGCTGGGGGTGCGGATCTATGCTACCACCCAAGCTCAAAAACCATGATTCCGGGGATCTGTCAACCCTAGTCCTGCTCGAGGATCTGAGAGCATCCCTTCAGTCCTTCACATGTGCACATGTCTCTGAATCCGTCAATTCCATAGTACTGAATCTCAAGTTACATACTGGGGTGAGTTTTTCCCTCATGCCCCAAAAACATAAAATCACATTTTGTATCTCAAAACTGTAAAACATTTTCTGAAATACATTTTCTTTCAAAGCATTTGAAACTTTTCTTTAAAACTTTTGAATTTCAAAATCTAACTAAGCTCCAATTCAATTTTCTGAAAATCATAACACACATACATGCTTATTCTTTTCTTATGCTTTCACTTACCCTAGTCATGCTTCCTTATATGCTTATCTATATTTCTAATATCATATATGTACGTACATATATTCATGCATATCTATAAATTAATGACATACAAATTCTGATCTTTACATGCTTCCATCTAATATTTATCTTATGATCTATATGCTCAAATAACATACATTGGTATTGTCGAAAATATACATATGCAAACTTTCCTCATTCTAATTTATCAATTCATATTTATACTTAGACAATCTTAATTCTTACATTTGTAAGAATCATTCTTATATCATAACCCATATACATACACACATCACATATTTGCACAATTGCATTTTCAATTCTTATTCTTGAGGCGTAATCATGTCATCATTTACATGCACACATATTCAATTCTCATTTTTCTTATTTAGAAGTACATTTACATATCACTCTCTTCATGCAATCCTTTATACACAGTTTCATTTATACTTTCCAGTAGCCACACATCATACCACAATATTTGTGTAACATCCCAGATTATTTTAGAGTATTGCTTGAATTATATTTTCCACGCGTGAGGCCGTATCTGAGCACAAGATTTAATTTTTATAGAAATTTGGAAATTATTACAGGAGATAAATTATGGAATAATGTAGAATCAAACTAGAGGGGTTCAATTGAAATTTAACAATTGGTAATTAATGGACCTAGATATTTATATCCCATATCCACGTGTAATGCATATACCAACTAAACATATACACAATTATATGATACACACACGTGTTACCCTTTCAACACACACTTCATTCATTTAATAAATATTTATTAGATATACACACACATGGGATAGAAGAGAGAAAACAGGACAAAAGAGGGAGAAGGGGAAATATCGAGAAAGAAAGTGCAGGCCGAGAGAGGAAGAGAGAGTGAGAGTGCTGATCAGCCCTGCTCTGGCTGCCGACGAGCCTCCAGTCCGGTGACGGTGAGCAGAAGCTGTGAGAGGGAAAGGAGAGCATGGGCAGAGGCGACACGCAGAGGAGGAAAAAAAAAAGAGGAGAACTATGAGAGGAAGAGAAGACCGAAAACAGGAAGAAGAAGAAGAAAGATCCAGCAAGAAAGGGGAAGACCGAAAGGGATGAAAAGCTGGAGAGAGAGAGCAGGGGAAACAGAGAAAGAGAGGAGAGACGAGAAAAATTGAGAAAGGCCGAGGGAAGTAGAAGCCGTGAATAGCAGAAGCAGTAGAAGGAGAAAGAGGGGCTGACCGAGAGAGAGTGAGCAACAACTTGTAAGTATACTATGGTGATGATTCCCTTGAGCTTGCTTGCTTTTGATGTGTTTTGACAAACTAATGAATTGGAAAGATTGGGCTAAATAAGTTAATTAGAGACATATCAAAGTACTTAATTTTGATTGTTAACTATGAAATTGAAAGAAATTAATTTGATTAAAGGTAAGGGGATTTTGATTTAATAACTTATAATTGTGGGTTTTTAGTGTGGATTGATAATATATATACTATTGTTGATATTGTGAAGTTGCTTGGAGATGATAGCTCATTAAAAAAATCTGGAAATGTTGCGTGGGTCATGAATTAATAAACTCTATAGAACTAGATAAGATGGATTTATAATGTATTGTGTATGGGCCCTATAGGTTGTTTTGAGATGCTGGACTTGATCCAGGTTGCATGACTTTTAGCAGAGGTCATGCCGAATTTTCGTCAAGAGTCAGAGGCTTATGGAGACAGGATTAGCCTGTCTCCTGCCGGTAGCATCCTGGCTTAGGCGGGATGTTACAAAGATGGTATCAGAGCAAAGGTTATAGAGTGTCGGTGACTGCAGCTGCTGGCTATTCGACGATCTCAGTAAGTATGTTTTGTTTAGACCATATCGGTCTTTGCTTGCTGTTTAGTTTCAGTATGCCCAGGTCAGGATTCGAGGACGAATCCTATATAAGGGGGGGTGAATGTAACATCCCAGATTATTTTAGAGTATTGCTTGAATTATATTTTCCACGCGTGAGGCCGTATCTGAGCACAAGATTTAATTTTTATAGAAATTTGGAAATTTTACAGGAGATAAATTATGGAATAATGTAGAATCAAACTAGAGGGGTTCATTTGAAAATTTAACAATTGGTAATTAATGGACCTAGATATTTATATCCCATATCCACGTGTAATGCATATACCAACTAAACATATACACAATATATGATACACACACGTGTTACCCTTTCAACACACACTTCATTCATTTAATAAATATTTATTAGATATACACACACATGGGATAGAAGAGAGAAAACAGGACAAAAGAGGGAGAAGGGGAAATATCGAGAAAGAAAGTGCAGGCCGAGAGAGGAAGAGAGAGTGAGAGTGCTGATCAGCCCTGCTCTGGCTGCCGACGAGCCTCCAGTCCGGTGACGGTGAGCAGAAGCTGTGAGAGGGAAAGGAGAGCAGAGGGCAGAAGGCGACACGCAGAGAGGAAAAAAAAAGAGAGGAGAAACTAGGAGAGGAAGAGAAGACCGAAAACAGGAAGAAGAAGAAGAAAGATCCAGCAAGAAAGGGGAAGACCGAAAGGGATGAAAAGCTGAGAGAGAGAGAGCAGGGGAAACAGAAAGAGGAGAGACGAGAAAAATTGAGAAAGGCCGAGGGAAGTAGAAGCCGTGAATAGCATAAGCAGTAGAAGGAGAAAGAGGGGCTGACCGAGAGAGAGTGAGCAACAACTTGTAAGTATACTATGGTGATGATTCCCTTGAGCTTGCTTGCTTTTGATGTGTTTTGATAAACTAATGAATTGGAAAGATTGGGCTAAATAAGTTAATTAGAGACATATCAAAGTACTTAATTTTGATTGTTAACTATGAAATTGAAAGAAATTAATTTGATTAAAGGTAAGGGGATTTTGATTTAATAACTTATAATTGTGGGTTTTTAGTGTGGATTGATAATATATATACTATTGTTGATATTGTGAAGTTGCTTGGAGATGATAGCTCATTAAAAAAATCTGGAAATGTTGCGTGGGTCATGAATTAATAAACTCTATAGAACTAGATAAGATGGATTTATAATGTATGTGTTTGGCTTGTGGTAAATTGTGTTATAGTAACTTATGATGTTTATAGTGATAGTTTCATCCATGTTGAATGTGTGAATGGTGACTTAGTGTTGGGTTGCAAATTTTATAACTTAGGGAAGAGTAATTTCAGTTATGTTTGATGCGTGGGGAAGTCTTGTTGTTATGATAGAATGTAGCAAAATCATGGTTAAATTAATGAATTGTTTGGACAGTGAGCTATTGGGATTTCACTGCAAATTCGATTTCAGCAGTGTACTTTGAACATATTCTTGTATTTTATTCACGACTTGAATTTTAAATATCTGATCGGTAAACCGTAACATTTTACCAGAATTATACTCATTAAGGAATAACCTATTAAAATTTCAGAATTTTTCAATGAAGGATGAAATTGTGGAAAATTTCATAACTTGGCAGTTCTATAGGTAAATAGGTTCTGTTCACTGCTTTATAATGGGTTTTCTTAATAGTGAATAATGTAAATGTGTATTTAGAGCATGTCATGGAATCTGTAAATTGGTAAGAGTAGTTTGCCGATGCATGTTTTTATGGTAATAAAGTTTAATAGTTTGAGTATGAACACATGTTATTATTTGTGTAAAGGACACATCAGATTGTATGTATAAGATTGTGATAATTTATAAAGTAAGTGAACATATGTTTGCTGCATACAAATTATATTAAAGATACAGTAAATATATAGAACAAAAGATAGTTAAAGACGAAAGCATGAAAGGAGTAAGATTCACACGCCATCAATTTAAAGATATGCATTAACATGTGCATGTAGTTTTATGAACTGAAGATAAGTATATAAGAAAGCATGGCTAGGGTAGGAGGAAGCATGAGAAATGCATATGCATATGCATATGTGTGTGTTAATATTTTCAGAACTTGAATTAAAGTTAAGAATCTTTTTGAAATTGAAAGTGTTTTAAAGGAAAGTTTCAAAGTTTTCTTTGAAAGAAATGTATTTTCAGAAAATGTTTTTACAATTTTGAGACACAAGAGTACGGTTTTATGTTTTTCGGGGCATGAGGGAAAAACTCACCCCAGTATGTAACTTGAGATACAGAGATGGAATTGACGGATAGAGACATGTGCACATGTAGAGGACTAGGGGGACGGCGATACGTAACGCCCCTAGATCCTAGTTTATGAGACAGGATGGCGCATAGGATCGTGTGTACCTGATCTCCAGTTCAGAGCTTGGGCGGTAGCATAGATTTGCAACCCCAGTTCTAGTTGTGGCTTGGGGGACGGCGATACGTAACGCCCCAAGACCACTAGTTTCAGGGCAGATATGGCATGCTTTGGGGGACGGCGATACGTAACGCCCCAATGTCATGGATTTGCATATCTAGCTCTACGGCGTATGGGGGGACGGCGATACGTAACGCCCCTATGCGCCAGTTTTCAGCAGATACCCCAAATACAGTTTACAGTTTTCAGAAAGAGCTTTTCCAGAAAGAGAAAGTAAAAGTAAGGTTTTCAGCAAAGGATTTTCAGAAAGAAACTTTCAGATAATAGTTTTTCAGAAAGAGTTTTCAAAGAGTATTTTCTAAAAAGCATAGCATGTTCAGTTTCTTCCAGTGCATCTTCTCTTCGAGGTCTGGTCGTCTGTGCTGGCTTGTGTTGATGGGTTAGATTGGAGTCGTCGGGATTGGCGACAGACTGTTGAGTGGTTATGTCAGTTCACTGATGCTTCTTTACGTCACCTTCTGGTTCGTCTGTCCTTTGCAGCTTCAGTCTACCATATTGGAGGGAGAGGATGCTCGCACTCATGATATGCCTGTTCGGCCTGTTTCTACTCTTCTTTATGATATTGTTTTGATGTTCGGAATCGTGCTAGCTTTGTACGTAAGGTGAAACCATCTTATGATAATAAATGGCTTCACCTTTCATGGCACTTGCCCGTTGACATCTTCTGTTGATCTTTGCTTGTAGCCTATAGGCTTTTCTTCTAGGAGGGCTTGTCCTCTCTAGTTTGCCTGGGGTATGCCCCTTTGCTTTGTATTTTAGTTTCTTTGGTTATAATACTTACCTTATCCAAAAAAAAATATTTTAATAAACCGATTTGATGATATTCAATGATATCAAAGAAAGATAGTTATAATAAAAGTCAGAACTAGATTAGAAACAAGTATATAGAAAAGTGGGAAGGTATCAGAGTAACACAGCAGAAACGTAGTAGGACTTGACACAGTAGATAGAATTATGGAATTTAATGACTATATTATAAATGTTTAAAGTATAAGTAGAAAACAAGATGTTATTGTGTGTGTGATTCAGGAAAGAAAATTAGTAAAAATGTAGTAACATTTGAACATAGATAGAGTTTTACAATTAACTCAGAAGTGGTAATTATGTGTGATTACATAGACAATTTAAGATATTAATGGATTAAGAAATAAACTTTGCATGGTTTGCCGTTCAAGGAATGAGCATGGTTACTTACTGAGTCTTATGACTCACACCTCAATAGTGTTTTGAGTTTTGCAGGTTGGTGACCTGATCGGTCAACCACAGATGTTGGAGCTTGAGGAGTCGGATAGCAGCGTTACAGTCAGCCAGTCACCAGGTTTGGAGTGCCTGAGTCAAGTTGAATAAGCGTAGTTGTAAAAGAAATTGAGTTGTATAAGTTTATTATTAAAGTTTTTGTTTATTCGTATTTTCGGGCATGGAGCCCAATTATATTATGTCTTGAGTTGTTTTTGTTAGTGATGTATTGTGTATGGGCCCTATAGGTTTTGAGATGCTGGACTTGATCCAGGTTGCATGACTTTTAGCAGAGGTCATGCCGAATTTTCGTCAAGAGTCAGAGGCTTATGGAGACAGGATTAGCCTGTCTCCTGCCGGTAGCATCCTGGCTTAGGCGGGATGTTACAATTTGTATAACACACACATTACTCAAATATGCAAATGTATTAATTCATCAGCACTTACCCTTACAAACGCCAAAACTTATGCTCATGTTCAATTATACACATCATGAATATACTTACTTTATCACCTTATATAGCCATACATATACATATACTAACACTTACGTATTTCTGGATCCATTACTATTATAACTCTATATGTATATATTTCAATCTCATTACAACACACCAAACTTACAAACCGCACTTCACATTCATTATCCATATACATCACCAAATAAGCCTTCCAAAACATAGGTACAGACTCATGCATGAAAATTAAAAATTCCAAATCACATAGATATATCTACTATCATACACATTTCTGATTAAACACATCACATCTTCAGCTTCTTTTAAACTATTAATACTACATCAAGACCTATAGTACGTCGAACTACTCATCCAGTTACTCGAACAATCATATTTTACTCAAAACCTCTCATTAACAATTACCTTACGAAATGATAAATCTATATATATAACTATTTCAATTAACATATTCTTAACTTATTCGTTACATTCAAATATAGTGCTCACTCTTGCTTCTTGGTTTCATCTTTATATCTTTCTTTTCTTTAACCCATTTTCCCATAAACCAAATTAAAACCAACTCTACTGTCCCTACTTCTCCTATTCTTATTATTATTTTTTTACTACTGTCTCCTTCACCCAAATCTCTATTGTCACGTCTTATACTACCACCATTACTATTGTTATTGCCATATTCATACATTCATGTATTTATTTACAAGATATTATACTCTACATTATCAACAGTAGACTTAATATATCCAATCTCAGCTTTTATTCTACACTCAAAATTTCCACCCCAAATCCTAGGGTTGTCACTGCCGATTCTTCTTCTTCTCTAATTGATTCATCATCTTTTCATTTCATACAAAATAATTAATCTAGGTTTTTTTAACATACTTTTAACCCATTGTTTCACCTAATTTCGAATTTTATCTCAAAACCCAAATTATATTTTCAATCAAATTCAAGGAATTCAAAGCATAGTATACTTACAATTTCATCCATAACTGAAATCAGGAATTCATTGATGAATCCCTCTTCCTCCTCATCTTTCGGTCTTCTTCCTTTCTATTTCTGCCCTTGCTCTCGGTTCTGCTTCCTCTTCTCCCTTCTGTTTTTCTTTCTTCCCTCGGTCTATCACTGCTCTCGGCTTCTTCTTTCCATTGTTCTCTATGTTCTCTCTCTTCTCTCCTCTCTCTTCTTTCTATTTATTTTCTGTTTTCTTTTTTTTTTCCTCTCGATTTTTCTTGCTTCTTCTGGTCTCCCCCCTCTTTACCGTGGCTGTGTGTGTTTGCAAAGTGTGTGGGTGTTTATAAAACCCACGTGTGTGGGTGGTTTGTTTTTGTGTGTGCGCGCGCTTATATAATAACAAATGAAAAATCTAGATTTATGGATTTTTTGGTGGTGTGTGAATAAGAATAATACATGTGTATATATATCTAGAAATGTCTAGAATTATTATTATTAATATGGTAATTCTCAATCAATCCCTCAAGTTTAATTTTATCGACTTATAATTAATTTATTGAAAAGTCCCCCTTATATACTAAAATTGATCTCGCGTTCGGACGCGGCCTCTCGCACGAAAATAAAATTTACACTAATATTCTAAAATAACCCGGGATGTTACGGTATAGGTTTAGGTTTGGAAGTGGTTTAGGTTTTAGGGGTTTTAGGAGTCCTTGCCTTTTCAGCTTTTCAAACACATTTGACAAAGGTCTACCAAAATTGGAGAATCGCTTGTTTCCGATGGCGACGACCTCAGCAAGAGCGAGCTTGGTCCCTGAAGGCCCCCCAATGGTCTTTCGATTCTGGCCATAAACTTTTTGTTCTCGGCTTCCTCTTCCTCGATATCCATGACGGTTTCTCTTAACTGTCGAAAGTCACTAATCATGGAGGTCATCCTCCTCAACTTGTTATAAATGGAGGGCTTGGTGCCCTTAATGATCATTTTAATCTGGTCATTCTCTCCTAGGGCCGTGTCTGTATCTTCAAGAGTTGGCTTCTACAGTGATCCACATAATCTTTGAAGTTCTCTTCTAGCTGTTGTTTGGTTTTTTCTAGGTCAGGAGCGGAAGTGACAAGTCATCTTATATCCGTGACATATTGGTTCAGAAAGGCCTTGCTAATGCCCTCCAGTCATCCCTGACCTTTTTCTCCAGGCCATGATACCATACTACGGGCGCCCCTTCTAGTGACATCCTAAACATCTTCTACACCTGGCGCTTCGATAAACCCACTGAACTCATCACTGAAACATATTGTCGGAGATGGACCATAGGTCTCCGTTTTCGTTAAACTTGGCCAAGTCAGACATCTTAAACTGGGGAGGAGGCAGCTGCTCTTCGAAAGTCATCGCATCAAGTCTAATAGATCTTCATGTTTTCCCTTCATCTGCGGGAACTGACTCTACTTATTCTCTAAGTTTGTGTAACTCTGCCTGAGGCCCGACTATCCTTCTCGTAGCATACTCAGCCATGTCATCATCAAAAATATGGATTCCTTCTCTCACCCTATTCGGGGGATCCTCACACATTCCATTCTAGTTGTTTTCTGTCCCCACTGTGCGGGATATTGTCAGATTGGCCAAAGCATTGGTCAAAGCTTGTAGTTGCTCGGTAATTTTGGTGATGTTGGTCTCCAATTGATCCATGCGGGAATCTTCAATGCCTGACGCATCCATGCTTGCTAACCTCTTCTTGACAAGTCTCCTCATTCTCTAACCCAACGGATATCTATGATGGCTGTTAAGACAAGGGGTTAGCATGATGCATGTATGCATGAGATGCATGAGATACATGAGATGCATGTGGTTATCAAAACATCATATACCATTCCGACCTTATTCCTCCCACACTTGTGGTAAGTCCATTTCTGCCCTAGGTATGGCTCATTTTATGCACCAATATGGGGTACACAAAATCGTTCTCTCTTACACTACAAGGGTGAACCTTGGCTACCTCATTCTCTCTCGTCACTAACAGACAAAGACCGCCCATTTACAAGATTGACTAAGCCTATTATGGGGATCGTGTCATTGTCTAGAAATGACGAATTGGGCCCTTGGTAATCACGGTTGTGGCGGGGATGGACTTGGAGATATCCAAAAGTATACATATGCCATAACAAGGCGTACCCTTCCAAGATGAAAGTCAGTGCGGATATGGGACTCATGAATCTGGCATATTCGGATTATGTTTGGACATTCTAAGCCCATCAAGGTTTTCATACAAGTTGGCCCGTTATCATTTTAAAGCATTCAATCAGATTATCACGAGGTGTAAACTTGTCCCAGTTGAAAAGGCCCAACATGTTTACACTTTTGCGATAATGTGGCTAAATAACTTCAAATGATAGGGCCCAAACATAAGGTGGTCCATCATCATTTTGAAAACTTTTGGCCCAATACTTATAAGATACAAACTCGTCCCAATTTAAGTGGCCCAACAAATTCGTATCCTATGACGAGAGGTCCAAATTGATCCAAATGATAATGGGACCAAATGGACACATAATTATGGTTCGTATGTGGGCTTACAAGGGTACGGATAAGTCTCACATCAGTGAAGGGTTGCACACAACTAGGTCTTCTTACTCAAGGGTTCAAGCGACCAAGTGTGCATGCCCTTTTTTATACCCTACGGTACGTGCCAATGAGTGATGGTTATCATCACATAACGATCCGTCACCTTGATTGAAAGCGACTTCACGATACATGACGCCATCGGGGATAAGAAGGGTATAAAAAATATATGAGACTTGGTATGCCAAAGCCAAAGCCACAGACACTACAAGGCATTGTCTCTATCCCCAGTGGAGTCGCCATCTGTAGGAGTGAAGCGGGGTTTACCGCTATGCCTATGATGTTCGGCGACCACGACACTGTCGGGCTCACAGCCCATAGAGAGTACGAAGTAGCCTGCGGGGGACTAAATCGGAGAATAAAGGAAAACAGTATAATAGACGGGTTCACACAATGGTATACCCAAGTCTTATGCAGTTCATGCAAGAAAAGCGAATAAAAAAATGGTCAAACGTCATCGGTGAATCTTTGGGAAGAGACCCATGAGATTCATGGATATGTTGGCAGTAAATCTGGTCGTCGGACTATCCGAACACGTGCGTACAGACCCCAGCACTCTACCCACTGTAGTCACTGACTCCCTAGACCATGCTCTGATACCATCTTTGTAACATCCCCATTCCGGGAGATGCTACCAGCATGGAATAGGTCGTACTATCCCCTTGAGACTCTGACTTTCTAACTATAAACAACACTGATACTATTTTCTCAAACATAATCTTATATATGGGACCATTTCCCACATCCATAACATAAAATATATAATAGTCCACAGACAACTGAACACCCAACATCAATTATCTTGACAACTCTATACACAATTTATTATATACAAATTTACTATACAAATATTTGTAACTGGACTTTACTTAACTTGACTGAATTCTCTCTGATTTGGCCTGGTGGACCGAACTGTTAGGGTTGGTGCTCAAAGTGCCAATCTGGATCGTATTTATGTCCGATTCATGAATACGAACAATTCCTTTTTTTCCATAATATTACTTATTTAATGGCAGCACATCTTACTTTTTATACACATATTCGATCTAATTACGATTAGATTGAAACTAAATCTGGTTTAATGATACGTGTATATTAGACAAAAGACCCTAGGATTTACAACGTAGTGCGCAGTTACAACATAGTTTGTAATTGACATTGGGATGCGTCACTATAAGTTGTATATTTTTAAATAAATTTTGGTGGTCAAGATTTGCTAACACTGGTCAGTTAGTAAAATCCGCTGAGACCAGTACATGTCGTATATCGTGACTTGGTCCGATGGGAATACCGATTTACAAGACATTGTTGGCTTTTAACAAAGCATCGTGCCTACCCAATTCTCTAGAAATATTCTTATAAGGAATACATAATCTATACCAGGCGTAGTATACTAAGTATTGCGTATTACGATCCAGCATCGGATGTCACATGCTAGGCTTGGGGCTGGAATTGTGTCTGCCCCGTACGAAGCATATATCGGATCACTAGCAACTAGTCTCTTTAATCGGATAATCATGAGCTTGTCACATTATCCCGATAGTTGCAACATATTAGAGTACTAGTTATGTATCCCTACATGATCATCATCTCCATATGACTGAAGTGACACTTCCATCTTGACATCACACCTAATACACTACGATTCTCAATAAACCCAGAAGAGGCGTACACATAACCTGTTAAAGTCCCGGACGACCAAAACCAAAGCCTATTGATTGTCGCAAGTATTAGCGATGCAAGTCTCAGGTTAAGACCAAATACACCTACCCTGATTTGGATTCCCATAGACACATAGTCATACTACCAATGAGATTCTGAGGGGTCTATCCAGATCGAAGTTGTTCCCGTACCATCGGTAAACAGAACCTTCTATTACACTTGCATGAGTATCCAATACCCAACTATATGAGAACTATGTTGTTACGCTTCCATAACGCGCACAAGTGTAATACTAGCCTATTCTGCATTATCGATGTCCAGTCTCGATAATACTACGACTATAGATATTTAATGATTAAACCTTTCGTGGATTGATACTGTCTCATATCTTATTAATCCGGAACTAATCATAAGGACTTTTATCATTTATATATTCAAGTAATCTAATTACAAAATGATAAAATAGCAATTTCCTTTGTCACATACTTAATTTGTACAAAAACCACAATGTCTTTTACAAATAGTGATGCTATGGGTCATAATTATCCAACATAAATAAACATAAAAAGTTTGGATTTTAAAAGTATGATCTTATGATTTTTTGGAGGCAGGGGGAAAAACCCACCTCAGATGTAACTTATGGAATTGACATTTATTAGAATTGATGGATATAACATGTGCATATGTAGAGCATGATTAGGGGGACGACGATACGTAATGCCCCTAGATCCTAGTTTCAGGGCTAGGGGGACGGCGATATGCAACGCCCCAAGACCCTAGATTCATGGTCATAATGATGGCATGAATTTATCACTCCTGGCTCCAGTTCAGTGGCTAGGGGGACGACGATATGTAATGCCCGAAGTATAGGGGGACGGTGATACGTAACGCCTCCATGCGTCAGGTTTTTTACAAATTTTCTAGGCATATGGGGGGACGGTGATACGTAACGCCCCATACGTCAGGTTTTCTACAGATTCTCAGAGACATGATTTTCAGAAAAGATAGATTTATCAAAGAATTTTCAAGAGAAATAATTTTATGAGAATCTTAGTGTTTTACATAAAGAAAAGATTTCCAGAAAAGTTTCACATAATGAGATTTGTTTTATGATAAGAGAGAATTTTCAGAAAAGATCAGTTTTCTTGAGTTGATTTCGATTTTAGAATAATGAATTTTTCATAAAGTATTTCAGTTTCCGTTTTAAACTGTCCATTCACTAGGTCGTTCAAACGGTCTAACCCCCACTCCCAGTATTTCTATTTTACAGGTTACCCGGAGGACGAGCTCGAGAGGATGGATACTAATGGCAGTCACTAGGGTGTTTTGGGACCCCTAGGTCGAGTCAGAAGTTTAGCACAGTCATAGTAAAAGTAAAGTTGCATGCAGATATTAGTAGTGTATAAGTCATTATATTATGTTAAAAGTGTCTATTAACAGAGTTGTAAAGTGAAGTATTATTGTAAACACAGTTATGAGTATAAAAATGCATTTTATGTTTTTAAGTTGGGTTGTGATCCCTATGCATGAGTTTGTGTTTGAGATGGTATCAGAGTATGGTCTAGGGATTCAGTGATTGCAGTGGGTAGAGTGTTGGGGTCTTGTATACGTAGTATACCCGGGATACCCATATACAAAGCACTATCTTTCTAGTATCTGATCCTTAAGTACGTCCCCAAGCCCTATAGACATGTTAGTAAGAATTTCCAACGCTAGTTGAATATTCTTCATAATAAAAGTAACTATAATCCTTGTCTGAACATAAAATCCTTCTATAGTTATCTCATTTTATAATCAGAAGTTCAAGAAAAATTATGAAAATATATAGTAAGGTTCTAAGAATATTCACCCAGAGAATTAAAAAGAGGAAGATATAAGAGAAGCAATGAATGATGTTCAAATGCTTAAAGCAACCAAAGGCAATAAGAGGTAGAGATATAGAATTAGATCATAAAGAAAGTGCCAGAACTTATAGTAGTAAGGAAAATATAATTAGCCCGAACAAGAATAAAAAATGACAAGTAGACCCCAAGTAAGATTCCTTCCCTCCCTAGAAAAATTCTTTCAAGTAGATCCAATAGCCTTTGAGTACCTCATATAGATAACAAGTTTCCCAAATAACGAAGGATAGTCAGAAAGATAAAAGAAGCAAGAACTCTGATTTAATTATAGAAAATCCTAATAGATTTGAGATACCAAAAAAGACGTAGAGATTCTAGACACCCAAACCTAGGCTGGTAAGCAAATAAATTGAATGTCGTAAGGAAAATTGATTAGTTGCCTTAACCAAGGAATCCGATATAGATAAGGCACTGACCTACCAGATTCTCACCTCTCAGTGATACCGGTTAAAGAAACTGACCTGACAGAGTCTATCTCATACCTATCTTACATGAGTAATAGACTCTACCGGGACACAGAATACCAGAACGAGAACGCCGACATCCATCAAGATGTGAAATTCTTAACCCATCCTTAACTAGCATAGATAAAGATAACCGTAAGGAAGCCTAGTTATGGTATATACTAAGACAAAGACATAAAACACTGAAAGATAGGTCACCCAGAAAACGTCCAAGGAAGTTTTTGAAGTTAGAAAGAAGAAAACCTAACATAATTCAAGAATCTAGGCAAGTCAGCACTAGGCTTATGGTATTTGTAGAAATCCACAGAATAGACCAAACATAGTAAAAACTCATACGAATGTAAGAAACAGGCTCATTAGATTGGAGACACTCATGAGTTAGCAAAAAGGGATCAATACAGATTATAGGTTAGGCGACGTAGCTAAAGCCTACAACAAAAGCAAAACTCCAATAAAAATTAACCACCACTGGCCTCGGTAGCACATCTTAGAGCCAAGAGCTAGGCTATGGAAATAAATAATATAGAATGATGCAGAAAGTAACAAGGAAGTTCATTACATATAGTAATATAAATAATGTAGCTTAAGGACAATAAAGTAAATGGAGACCTCAGAATGGTTGATAAAAGTTATGGAACCTTAAGGTATTGAGGAGTTGATGCGAATCCCAACATAACAAATGATATTTTTTTCTTTCCAGCAGCCTCTACTCTAGTAAGTATATAGACATATAACAATACCATCATTGAGCTTAGACAATTAACTGTAATGTTTATTCTCATATCTCTATGGGAAGCATGTATTCACCCTTCAATGTGGAGCCCAGTAAGGACTTGAACAAGTAAATAAAAGTATCTGACAATGATAGACAAATCACAAAACAGCAAGATAGCCAAACCAAGAAATTCCATAAAAATTAAATAAGAATCTCAACATAGTAATATTCTGTAAGAAATGAAGTAGTTTGAATTCACAGTAGTCAAACTATAGTTTAAAAGTGATAACCCGATCTATTGTGAAACACATGGCCTCAAAGAAGGTAAAAGCTTAAAGGAGTAAAAAAATTAGAGAGAGTAATTGACAAGAAACCCACTTGGATTCGAAATCCAAGCAACCCCAAGCAACAGACAGAACCCCAAGAGATAAGAAGGAAATCTAAGTAATAAAGCAAAACTTCGTAAGAGAGAATAACAAAGAGAGTATGGAAAGATTTTGACAAAGCATGAGCCTTAAAGAGATTTGAAGTAAAGGACAGTATGAACAATAGTCGGAAATAAATCAGGAGTAAGTTGAAGGAGGTAATTTAAATAGTTCCTTGCAGTAGTACCTTAGTGTGAGAAATCAATACCAAATATGTAAATAAGGGAATCTTAGGATTATAAACGAGCAGCAAGTGCTACTGCAGCACGTAAAGCTAGAGAGAGCACCACAACCGATAGAGGCTTCAGGACCGACTTCTACCTTCCCAACCTTCGATAGACAACAACAATAATAGGGGGACCTCGATGTTCATCCTGAAGATGTTCCCAGAAACAAGATGACGCAGAACTCACTTGGATGATTAGGCCAAGCAAACCCCTCACAACAGATAGAACCCCAAGCACCGTGAATTTGATTTTGTAAGAATAAAATCCTTCCAAGGCCACAAAGAACTTGTCTTTGAGAACCTTAAGATGATTCCTTGTAGTGTTCTGCTAGCACAGAGATGCCACCAAGGTTGCCACACCTTAGATAAGTCGAAGTTGTACAAAAGGGGAATCCCTCCCTTAAGCTTGAAATTCGGCCATAGCCATTTTTCTTTGAAGAAATTCGAAATTGGTAAGTTTTCATTGAAGAAGACAAAGTTTACAATATATAGGATAAGACAAATTTACTAAAATTCCCTTAAAAGGTAAAAAGACCAAAAGGTCTTAAAACTACCGAATGGCTACAAAGTCCTGAGTAGTCATTTCCTAATTAATATAAATATCCCCCACCAAGGTCTTTATGCAAGTGGCAAAGAGATCAAAAATAAAAAAGTCAACAAAATACATAACTTTTACAATAATGCCTATTAGGTCATTTTTGTTAACTATTTGGTTCTAATAAAATCTAACTAAATGACTTGGCTAACTTAGTTACAAATGACCTAACTAAATCAACAAATCAATGAAAAGCCCAAAAAGTCAACAAAAGATGCAACTTTTCCCAAAATGACAAAATCATCCCTTTTGCACAAAATTCTCCAAATTCCGTGGGCTTCATATTACAATACTCAAATTATGTGTCTCAAGCGCATTAAGCTTTGTGTAACACGAATATTTGATGTTCGGCTTGATTCAGCTTCTTTCGTAAAAAATATGCTTGATTTCAGAATTACTGGCGCGTCCATCTGGTATGACTTGCAATGCTCCATTGTGTTGAGGCCATGTCCTTTGATGCTCTATTCATGTCTTGGATCATGTCATAAATGAATATGTGGTGTAGTATAGTATCCTATAAGATAGGATGAGAGACATTTAAAAGATAATATCCTTTGGATAAGAAGACCGAGACATGAAACATAGGAACCTTAGATATTGTTTAACAGCAGAAGAGAAGAGGAAAATGACTCTAAGAAAAAAATTTAAAGGAGGAACTGTCAATATGAAACGATGAAAAGAAGGAGTATTAATGAATCCATGACTAAGGACGTATAATGACAGACTTTTCCACTTAGAAATTAAAGAAAAATGGTATCATCAGAGTGTATTGTGGGATACATAGCTGTGAGCCTTAGATGTTAGTATAAGATAGAAGTTCTATTACATATAGATTGGGATAAAGATAATGAGTATAGCCCATATGTTTCCCTTCGCAAAACATAATTATAAATAAGGCTTAGGATAACGTAAAAAGGGCCAAGGAAACTAAGTATACAGATATTGTTGAGATAAAACATGACAAAATATGACTATAGGAATAATTGGAAGTAGGATATCATAGAGTGAAAAAGTATGAAAACTGTATGAATATTAACCAGAACCGAATCGCCAACATCGATATTAATAGTAAGAAATGCAATTCAAGCACAAGTATACATACAGTTAAGCCTAATATAGGTACCTTTTTCCTAAGTCTTTAGATAATTAAGAAGGGCCGCAGAAAATCTTCTCAGAATTAACATCCTGAATATAAGCGGCATCAGTAAACAATAATAGTATGTTAGAAGTATATAAAGAATTTAACCATGAACTATTAGTTCCAAAGCCCCACAGATAAGAGAAC
>SKCR01002308.1:0-27745 GCA_019454045.1 Zanthoxylum bungeanum | reverse complement strand
ACCTAGCCATTTCGGATCGGGCATTAAGTTCGGTACTAATACAAGAAACCGACAAGGTCCAGAAATCGGTTATTACATCAGCAAAGCCCTCATAGACGCCGAAACCCGATATCCGGTACATGAACTGGTCGCCCTTTCATTGATCACAGCAGCTCGGAAACTACGGCCTTACTTCCAGGCCCATCCTATCAAGGTCTACACCGATCACCCCTTAAAACAAATTCTGCAGCGACCAGAAGTTTCCGGCAGACTAATAAAATGGTCGGTAGAACTAAGTGGACACGACATCACCTACCTCCCGAGAGCAGCAGTGAAGGGACAAGCCTTGGCGGATTTTATCGCCGAGTGTACCGATCCCCAGACCCTGGCTATAGAAGAGGACAAATGGGAAATGTCTGTAGACGGTTCAGCCAGCACACAAGGTAAGGCGCATGAATCATCCTAAAAAGCAGCAAAGGAGAAGAAATTCTACTCGCCCTGAAATTCGCTTTCATAGCGACCAACAATGAAGCAGAATATGAAGCAATACTGGGCGGTTTGAGACTAGGGGTGGGCAAAAAAACCGACCGAACCGAACCAAACCGCAAACCGAATCAAACCGGACCGAATTTACGGTTTTTTTCCTAACGGTTCGGTTTGCGGTTCGGATTGGCCCACCCCAAACGGTTTACGGTTCGGTTCAGGACCTAATCCGAACCGCACCTGTTAAACCGAACCGAACCGTTATAATTAAAAAAATATAAATTTTTATAAAAAATTTTGTATTTTTCTTTTAATTTTATTCAATGTTTTCTTTTGATTAGTATGTTAATACTTTTATTCTTAAATTTTTGTTAATATATTTATTTGTTAATACTTTTATTCTTCAATTTATTTGTTTTATGGTAGCATCATTATTCTTGAAAGTAAGATGTTGGATTTGTCTCTTAATTAGAATGATGGTAGCATCATTATTCGAGGTAATTTTTAAAAAATACAAGAATTAATTGTGCCTCATTTTTCAATCCTTTTGGAGTGCATATGTTACATGAAGTCACAGCTTACACCATAACACTTCATACCGATTGTTGGATAGACTACTTTTTTTTTTCACTTAAGTGGATGAAATTTTATTTTAAATATAATAATCCGTAAACCGAACCGAACCAATCCGTAAACCGCTGGTTTAAAAAATTCCAATCCGAACCAAACCGTTATTTAATGGTTTGGTTTGAGAGGTAAAAAATCCGAACCGAAAAATATGTTTGGTTCGGTTTTTAGCAAAACCGAACCAAACCGAACCGCGCCCACCCCTATTTGAGACTATGCACGGTATTGGGAATCCGAGATGTGGTAATTAGGAGTGACTCGCAGTTAGCTATTCAGCAACTAAAAGGAGCATTTCAAGCGAAAGAGCCTAGCATGATGGCCTATCTGACCAAAGTACAAAAGTTAACCGGGAAGATGGGGGATGTACGCTTCGAACAAATCCCCCGAGAGGACAATTGTGAGGCAGACTCCCTGGCACGGCTCGCCTATTCAACAAAAGCCGAGCACCCCAGGATAATCCCTTTGATTTACATCCGGGAAAGGAGCGTAGGAGAGTCTAAAGTAGAAGTTCTAGATAAAGAAAGAAAAGCACCATGGATGCAACCCATCAGAAAATATCTGGAAACAGGAGAGACACCAGAGGACAAAACGGAAGCCAGAAAGTTAAGATACAAGAGCACCAAATTCTCCCTAATCAACGGGGAACTTTATCAAAGGGGTTACTCAGTCCCCCTCTTAAGATGTCTAGCAGAAGAAGAGGCAAATTATGTACTCAGGGAGATACACACGGGCATCTGCGGGAGCCACGCCGGAGGTCGTTCAATTGCTTTCAAAGCCCTAAGACAAGGTTTCTACTGGCCGACCATGCACCAGGATGGCATAGAAGTGGCCCGCAAGTGCGAAGGATGTCAGAAAAACGCAAATCTCCACCACCAACCAGCCGAACAGTTGACTACACTGCTCAGTCCCTGGCCGTTCGCCTAGTGGGGACTAGACATCATTGGGCCGATGCCACAAGGGAAAGGGCAGGCAAAATATGCCATCGTAGCCATAGACTATTTCACCAAATGGGTGGAGGCAGAGCCATTATCCACCATAACGGAGAAAAAAGCCACTGAGTTCCTGAGGAAAAATATCGTCTGCCGATTCGGGATTCCCCGAGCCATCATCACTGACAACGGGAAGCAGTTTGACAGCAAAGGTTTCGGAAAACTTTGCGAGGATCTCCAGATCGCCCTAAGGTTCGCCACGCCAGCCCATCCCAAATCAAACGGACAAGTCGAGGCGACGAACAAAACCATCAAGGCTAACCTGAAAGCTCGGCTCGGATCCAGCAAAGGTCTATGGGTCGAGGAACTACCAGAAGTACTATGGGCGTACCGGACAACCTATAAGGACTCCACGGGAGAAACCCCATTCTCCTTAGCATACGGATATGAAGTTGTCATCCCGGCAGAAATCGGGGTGACCTCCCACAGGGTTCAGCACTACGAGAGTAAGCATAATGAAGGACTTATCAGAAACCACATCGACCTGATCGAAGAGAAGAGAGAGAGGTCGGCCATGAAAACAACAATCTACCAATAAAGGATGGCCCGCTTCTACAATAAAAGGATTCGGACACGCACCTTCATCCCGGGCGACCTGGTGCTAAGAAAGGTCACCCTAAATACTCGAAGCCAGAGGAAGGCTCCATGGGCGCCAAATGGGAAGGGCCCTACAAGGTGGTAAAAGTGGTGAAGCCAGGAGTGTACATCCTAGAACGACTGGACGGCACGAGATTAAAAAAGCCATGGAACGCTGAGATGTTGAGGAAATACTTCCAGTAAACTTTTCCTTCCTCCTACCTGTCTACGGCAAACAAATAAGGGACATAAGTCCAAATACAGAAGCCTCTCTCAAAATGATCCACAGAGAGTTGTAAAGAAGGGCAGTAAGTCCCCGAGTATGAATAAAAAACTTTCTTTTTTCCAAACGCTCTCCTAAAAAATAAAAACAAAACCATATTCAAAAAACTCGGGGACATGCTCACAACGACGATCCAAAGCTAAAAGAACACAAAACTCGCAACCGCCCGACCACGGCTACCACCATAAAAGTGCACAAAGTCACACCAGAATCATTCGACTTCATACAAAAAAGTCAAAGAAACATACATCTGTGAAGAAGCATAACATAAGGAGAGATATGCCCTTCATGTTTCAATCGGCTCGGGACTGGATTACGTTCCGCCGAGGCCACTTGATTAATCGGCTCGGGGCTGGATTTCGTTCCGCCGAGGCCGCTGGATTAATCGGCTCGGGGCTGGATTTCGTTCCGCCGAGGCCACTTGGTTATTCAGCTCGGGGTCGGGTTACGTCCCACCGAGTCATGCTCATCGGTCTGGGGACGGGATATTCCCCCAGAACCAAGTATCTCTCTTAGCTCGAGGTCCTCGGAAATATTCAGGGACATACTCGATGCATAGGATCCGTGAGAAGCATAGCACGGGGAGAGATGATACCCCTGTGGCGATTGCCTACTCCAGTGCTACCGGACATAAGGAGGAATACGCCCTTAATGTGTCGATCACTCTTTGATCCTCACGTACCCGATGTAATGGATCCGTGGGAAAGCATAGCACGGGGGATAATGATGCCCCCGTGACGATTGTTAGCTCCAGTGATACCGGACCTAAGGAGGAATATGCCCTTGGTATCCCGGACACTCTTTGATCCATTCATCATCCGGATCCGCGAGAGACACAGCACGGGGATGCGTTATGCCCCTGTGGCGTGTGCCTGCTCCAGCGTGGTAAGGAGGAGCCCTCATACAATACACAGGCTCCCTAGTGAACCGACGTGTAGAGGATGTGCCCTCACCATTCAAACGCTCTACTGATCCAGATCCTGGTTCGCCGGGACACTGAATTGAAAGATTCAGAATTGTGTTTTGGAGACCTCGGCAGGACGCTGTTTTGAGGCATCCATGTTGTTGTTTATGCTTGCAAAAACGTTTTTGTTTGGGATAGGTGCTAAGTCACCCCCGCCTTTTGATTTTATTTTCCAGAATCTTGTTTTTGTTTTTCCCCGGTCTGGCAGAGGGACGCCCATGCCAGATTCGGTAGGGCTACAAAGGTTGATTCACTTCCCTTCTGAATAAGTCCCAGGGATTAATCGGCTCGGGGCTGGATTACGTTCCACCGAGGCCACTTCTTAGTCAGCTCGGGGCTGGATTTCGTTCCGCCGAGACCGCTTGGTTATTCAGCTCGGGGTCGGGTTACGTCCCACCGAGTCAGTCTTCTTTGGACTGGGGAGGTAACATTCCCCCAGAGCCAAGTCTTTCACTCAGCTCGGGGTCGGGTTACGTCCCACCGAGTCAGTCTTCTTGGACTGGGGAGGTAACATTCCCCCAGAGCCCAAGTCTTTCACTCAGCTCGGGGTCGGGTTACGTCCCACCGAGTCAGTCTTCTTTGGACTGGGGAGGTAACATTCCCCCATAGCCCAAGTCTTTCACTCAGCTCGGGGTCGGGTTACGTCCCACCGAGTCGGTCTTCTTTGGATTGAGGAGGCAACATTCCCCCAGAGCCAAGTGTCTCACTCAGCTCGGGGTCGGGTTATACCCCTCCAGCTCATGTTAAACCCCAAAGGGTCTCAAAATGTTCGGATAACAGGAAGCATAAAGAAAAAAAAAAGAGAAAGAGATAAGAAAGACACATAAATATATATATGTGTATGTCAAAATACAGCTTAAAATTATTACAAAAAAGTTAAAGTGTACACAGGGCCCCGGTCGGGTTACCCTTTCTCATTCAGCCCGCACAGGGGCAGGAATTTCTTCCTCAGCCAGCTCAGACGGCGGGAGGATCGGCTCGACCTCGGGAGGAGGAACTGCGGCTTCAACCTCGGCAGCATGAGAGACCTCTGCTTCAGGGATGGGAGGAGGGATCTCAAGCAGTCCTCACCAGGGGCAGGAACATCAGGTCGTCCTTCTTGGGAAGCCCCGGAAGCCGGAACAACTGAAATCGGGTTGGGATCCATCACCTCCTCGGTAGGAGGAGGGAGCCACTTCCGGAACTCCTCCTCAGAAATATCCCCCTTACAAAAGCTGATGGCCGCATAAATAGGATCCATATTCAGACTTGGCAGCACCATCGGTATCAATTCAGCGCAGTCACCAACCCCCTCAAGGCAGATGGCCTCCTTCTCGGTCTCAAGATCGGCCTCTCTCTCCTCAAGCTCGGCCTCTTTCCTCTCAAGATCATTCCGGGCCCGTGCCATTTGTTCATCGTTGGCTTTCAGTTTGGTTTCAACACTTGCCACCTTCGCTTTCAAAACGCCAATCTCAGATTGGGCAACTTTCAAATCCTCCCGGGCAGTATCGGCAAGTTTTCGCTCCAACCCGGCAGCAGCCTTAAGAGCCTTGTTTGTTTTAAAATTCTCAATTGCAGTCGATTCGAGGTTCTTTATCACCTCCTCCCGATCGGCCAGTTTTGCTTCCACTTCTGTAAGGCGATTCTGAAGTCTCTGGGCCTGACCACCCTCGGACAACAGACTCAGAAGGAGGTCCTTATTCTTGGCCATGAGGTAAGTAGCCTGCACAAAAACAAAGAAGCCATGATATAAGATAAAGAAGACCGAGAACCGAAATCAGAAAGAAGAGGAGTAAAACTACCTTTGCCATTTGAGAGCTTATCTCGGTCACCAAAGCTTCGGGAGAGATATCCTCATATCTCGAAACCTCCCCCGGGGGAATCACCTCGGCCAATTCATTAAAAGCCGGCACTAGATGGGAAGTAGCCTCCCGGATGTCTTCTCCCAAATCATCCACCCCGAGGATCACGGAACCCTTGCGCTTCTTAGAGGAGCCCTCAGAAGATTTTTTCCCCCGACGGGCATCCTTCTTCTTGCCCTGCACAGGTCCCTCCCCCTCCAACTTAGCCTCATCGGCCCCAAATTGACGCCTCTTTTTCCTAAAAGGCTTCGGCGGACTGACCAACCGAGAAGATCCTGGTAACTGCACACCAGATGGAGAGGATGGATCCCGAGTAGCCGCCTGAACCTTCCTTTGAGGTGCTCTCCCAACCGCAACAGATTCAGGCAGTGCCCGGGAAGTTCCAGTTTCAGCATGGCCAGCCTTCTTCATAGTACCAGCCAACTTCTCGAGAAATTTCGGCCTCTTTGACATGCCTACAAAAAAAAGGGGGGGAGAGGGAGATCAGGACCCAAGCATGCAGTAAAGACATCACACATGATAAACAAACAAGGCAGTCAAACTGAAAAGTCTGCAAACATCTACCTATCCGACCTGAGACCTCCGAAGGGACAGCCCGAGTAAGGCCTGACTCAACAAAAGCCGTATCATTAACCAACTCCCTCCAGTGGGCGGCATACCGACGAGCCCAATATACCCGCCTCCGGACCTGACGAGAAACCTTGGGAGCATCCCGCCAACAAGCTGGGAGGAACCAGAGAAGTTAGAAACCTAAGAAACTAAGAACGGGAATAAGAAGAAATAGGGGTATTAAACTCCTAACCTCCCGCCCTGAAGATGTCCGGAACCGAGACATCCTCCTCAAACGATCTCAGGACCCGACCCCAATCCCCAGTTGCCCAGAACCAAAGATCCTTGAAATTCTTGTTAGAGTCGGGGAGTTTCTGGACAACGTTGGACGAACTCTCATAAGCAGAGAGGTAATACCAACCGTGGTGAGTCTTTGGGTTGGACTTCAAACGATATAACCTCTTCACCTCTTCCAAAGAAGGTACACCTAAACCTGCCCGGTGCCAAACCACATATATGCCGGCCAGAATCCTCCAACTATTTAAACTCAATTGACAGGGGGCAATCTCCATCTCGGCCAGCATCCAAGCAAAATAACGTTGCATCGGCAGCCGTAGCCCACACTCGAAAAAGGCAGGAATAAGTGCCACCGAGCCCTCGTCAGGTTGACTAGCGCGATCCATCGGGCCGGGAACTTCAAGGGCAATATCTATCGGAATGTTATATCGCAGTCGAAGAAGGGCGAGGTCGTCTTCAGTTATTTTGGAAGGACGGTTCATATCCAGAGCCGACGAGCCAAGATCACCGGGCTCTGGATCCTTCCGAGGAACCCTTTGATGGTAGGAATCTTGTTCGATCTCAGAAGGAGTAGGGGTAGTATCAAGGTCTTCTACACTAGGTGCCCCCGAGCCCGAGGAGAGCTCCTCAGCAGGGGGAGTTGAGTTTTTAGCAGGTTTTTCAGGGGAGGAACTGTTGTCAGACATCCCTGACATCCGGAAAACAAAAAAGGAAGGGGAAGTCAGTCTATAACTAAGAAACTACTCAGGTTTCTAAAAAAGGTGGGTTCTAAAGAGCGCCCTAAAGCAAAATCCAACAAAGCCTTAAATCGTTCCCTAGCAAACATTCAGCAAAGAGAGCATGATTCACAACACAAAAAGAGAAGAGATCGTTCAGAAGACTTACTTGTTTCTTCTCAAAATCCGGAGGTTGTGCAGTACAGTTTGCCCGTTCCTTATGTTCGCAGCAGAGAAAAGAGCCCACGGTTGAATTCCGAGAACACTAAATTGAGCGATTCACAGAGATACTTTCGGGAAAGAATGAGAAATTTCCAAAAAAAGATTGAACAGTGAAAGCCTCGTCTTCTTATAGTCATGACCAGGGGGCTCGTGACCGTTGGATCAAAAGGAGGAACCCGGATGAACGCCAAGTGTCGACTACAAAAGAAAACTGTCAAAATTCAAACAGACGGTTGAGATCAGCACACTGTAAAAACGCCTCTACACGGTCGATTCTTTTTTTTTTTTGGCGGGAACATGACGGATGTTCGAAAAGTGTCAAAACTAGAAGAAAACCTAAAGATGATTTGATGGGCATTTAAACAGACGTGACTGTTGCGCGTCTCAAGAAAAGGCGTTGAAGAAGAGGCGACGTAACCTATTGATTCCACACCGAGGTCGACCCTCAACAGATTCAAGTCAGCAACACCATTTATATATAGTTCCCGGCACCAACTCATACACTCATTGGAACCGAGAACTAGGGGACAGATGTTGATGGTGTTTTCAGGCACTATGATATTTCAAACAGCACGACGATGACAGAAGGGTAATTCCCTGCTTGGTTGAGATCATTAAATCCAACCCACCACTTTGCAGTAAAAGAACAAGCACCTTACGGTTTTAAACCGACCACAACGAAAATAGACCGAGCACTTTATGACCAGCAACCGACCACTTGGGTTCAGATAGCCGGGCACTATCAGGTCGACAGTAACATTCTCAGCATAAAGGACTACCATGACCGACCTCGTAAAGACCGACCAGATGGCGAAGACATGCTCAAGATGACGACACCATATTCTTGCAGATAAGATAAACAAATCATCCTACTCCCACAAGGAAATGAAGTCAGAATACCACAAGGAATGAGAAAAGAGAAAGCAACGTTGGATTAGAAATCCTCACAAGAAGAGAAAACTAAGTTCAATTAGGATTTCTTATGCCAATAGGAGTCTGATTTCTGTACTATTATAAATAGGAGGGCAGAGTATGTGTAAAGGGGCATCAAAAAATTAGTGATCAGAATCATCAAGCTCTGACTTGTAAGCACAAAAGACCTGAGAAGCGTAATAAAAAGTATCATCCTGTTTTTGTCCGTGGACGTAGGTCGGATCCAAATCCACCGAACCACGTTAAAACTCTTTGTCGATTGGTGTGTTTATCTGTCTCTCGCTGAATTTGTTTTTGGTCCCCCATAACCAAACAAATTCACTATTGAAGGAGGATTCCCTCGGAGGTGATATTCCCGTATTGCCCTGAGACCAAAATCCACCGTCAACAACTGTGTGACTATGACTTTGTGATTGTGATTATTTGATTGTAATTGTTGTGAAATAGCGACTTTATGACTGATTTTGACGTTATAAAATTCCTAATTTTGGAGATATTTATTGATGAAAGTTGTAAGTGTAAATATTGAATATATGTAACATCTTACAAATTGTGATTTGAAGTCATGGTGAAATATATATTAATATTCGATAAGGGCTGATCAATTATTTATAAATGTAAGAATCATTTACATTATTTAAAAATACTCAAATTAATATTAACTCTATTGCCATGTTCATAACCCACCAAATTAACCCCATAAGCGATAACATCCATCGACACAAAGTATAAAACTTGCCAAATTTTATAATTCCTACTTCCTAGCACCCAACATAAATAAAATCAAATAATACATCATTTTTTTTATTAATTTTTTATTTATTTATTTATTTATTATTATTATTATTATATTATTATTATTATTATTATATTATATATATATATATATATATATATCCAAGGTCCAGTAGCATTAAGGAAAAATTATCCATGTTCATGCATTTTCTACTTCATTGTTGTCGTTCTGCTGCGGCAGTGCCAATCCCTGCTGAAACCCTCTGAAAATGAATTGAAATTTTAAAGTCTGTAAGGTTTCCTAAAAACATAAAAAATAAATTCAGTTTCAACTTTCAAGCACTCAATTAAAAAGGATTTAATGGAAAACATGAAAGGCCAGTGACCAAATGTGTAATTAAATAAGTAATAGAAAATGATTCACAAAATAACTCATGCAACCTTAAGAACTTCAAACACATTTTAAGGTCATTGACATTCAAGTAGCATTTAGCTTTAAGTGACAACGAAATTATGTCTCATCCTATAACTGACTTGAAATAAAACAATGGTTGTGGATTTTAACTTTCACTGAACAAGTAGAAGTAATTGTGAATCATAAATCAATGTTGTTATTAAAAAAAAAAACCTCCCCAACTTCGAAGTTGACTATAGGTTGTTTTCACTTCAACTTACTCAAAGTTCCCTTGAAACAAAAATATCAAATGACAATCATCTGAGGGTGATGAAGAAACAATTCCAATACATAATATCGAGAACATGACAATGACAACACAAAAGTTTGTCTACTTCATAATATAGTCAAAGGCAGAAATAAACAAAACAAAACGAAAAACTTACAATAAGTACCCAAATCAAAACATCAATTCAAAATTTGAGATCTTCAAGACATCAATCTTCTCCAAAACATTTTCCCCCTCTAAAACAAACCTTTCTACCTTGCTACTCCGGTGACGCTCCTTACCAGTCATATTCTTCTTTAAGTATGTATTAATAATCTCAATCTCAACTTTCTTTATGCAATGCTCCCAGCATGTGACCGGAAGGGATTTGCAGCATTGTGCATTCTCTCCGACATAACAGGCTGCTGTTTATATGTGAACTGAAACCACATGAAGACATTTATAAATCAATTATCTTAGTTAGACTCCAGTTATAAATAATAATAATAATAATAATAATAATAATAATAATAATGTTATGGACATTGTTTTTTACACGTACTTTTCTTCGAATATTAAATGTTGAATGCTGAACCATTAAAATTGTTTTTTTTAACTTTTTATCATAATGCTTATTCCACCTTGCCAAAGAATCAATACACAAACTTTTTATCATAATGCTTAATTATCCAATTGAGATCCTGAAATCATTTGTATATTATGGTAAATTAGGATATGTTGATTTCTCAAAAGAACAATTTAATCTTTTTTGGTTTCTTGCGGGTACAAGGGTTTCTTATTGATATCATGCTTTAGTTTGTTTACTACTGATATCATGCTTTTCTGGTTAGTTTGTTTTAAGCTTTTCTGGTTTCTTGCTGCTTTAAAAAGTTTTCTGGATTATATCAAGTTGTTATTTGCTAACAAAATGTTTACTGATATCATGAATTTTCTGGATTATAACACTAAAACAGTGAATTTTCTGGATTATATCATGAAGTTTGTAAATTATATCATGAATTTTGTAAATTTTAATTATTTTTTCGATTTTCGGATCGAGGCGCCCGCCTCGCCGCCTTGAGGAGGTCTTCCTCGCGCCTCAATGGCCGGCCGTCTCGAGGCGCCGCCACATATTTTTCAAACATTGCATCCAATTAAGATCCTGAAATCATTTGTATATTATGGTAAATTAGGATATTTTGATTTCTCAAAAGAACAATTTTTCTTCATATATCATGCTAAGTGCTAATTAACTAATCATGTATACTTGAGTTATTCACTATTGAAATATTTACCATATAGTCAAGATAAACTTCCTTACCAAGAAAAAGGATAAAACTTGTGCAAAAACTGATTCATAAATAGTAACAAAATCAAACCTCACAAAAGATAAAATAAAAGAACGTACCCGAAAATAAAACTTCTTTGTGTATTCATTATCTAAACATACAGTCTCTGCATGAGGTGAAATCCATACCAAGAAAGAGAGAGAAGAGATACAGAGATCAGCTTCCGACAGAGCCAAAGCACCAGAAGACAAGGATACTATATCGCCATGATACTTAAATATTCTTAAATTTGGAGTGTCAATCTTGACTTCAATCAAAAAGTCACACAATCTGATGCCCAATGTCTTCAAACGAGGACTTGAAATCCTAATGCTTTCTAAATAGTTACAAGTACTTATATATAACTGCTCGAGCAGTGGAAGTCTTGAAATTTGGCTGCTGAGCCACTCATCTGTATAGGAACCCCCACATAAGTGCAAGTATTTCAGATTCATACAAGAGGTTATATTGACCTTACATCTTGGCATAGAGAAAATGGATATCGAAACGGCAGTCAATGCTTTAATGTCCAGACTGTTAAAACCACAACAATGATCAAATACCAGCTTCTCAATGAAAGGGCATTGAGCAACTAGATTGTTCATTACTTGATCATCGGCATATACACGTGACAGGTGCAATTCCCTTAAAGATAACTTCACATCATTCCTTAGTGGCTCCAACTTATAGCCTCGTAACCTTAACACATTTAAGGATTTTGAAAATAGAACCATTTGAGGCAGACTGAAAAACAGATCTGACCGCTGAAAATATTCAAGTCCCAGCTCTTTGACATTGTTTTCAATTGCATAGCAAATGCATCTCTTTGCCAATTCTAAGGCTCCTGGATATCCGACATCTTGATTGTTAACTTCCTTATAGGTAACATGTTTCTGTGACGGATTTGCAGAAATTTTTCCCAATAAAGGTGGGATGTTAGAACTCTTTCCAACCAATTTGGTCCTGCAGGAACGTTGAAGTCGTCAATTTCTACAATTGGGTATGTAAGCCAAGCTTGTAGCCATGCTTTAGACAATAAGCTAATTTGAAAAAGTTGTTTGAAGGGAAGGAATGACATAATGAGTTGCAAAATCGGCTCTGGTAATGCAGAGATCATGTCCGCATTATCAATTCTTCCCCTCCTCTTCTTAAGATCACACATTACATTCTCCATTATATCAACCATAGAACCCGATCTAGACAAAAGCAAGAATGAAACTCATTAGAAACTTCATCTTAAAAAAAAAAAAAATAGCTAAAAAAATCTGGGATTGGCAAATATACCCATTAACGAATAACTAGAAAAATATCAATATTTGAACACTTCTAAGAACAAGTATAGCAAGTTAAATATTTGGGAACAGGAAGATCGAACAGAAACAATTGCTGAAAAGGTTTAATCAATTCCGCTTGCAAGATCCGGTAAGCGGAATTGATTTGGTAAGTTGAATATAAAGGTAATTCTTTGATGCAACAGAGATATTATTAATAAATTGATAAATAATATGTATGATTTAATATTTAATTAACCCAAAAGTTGGGAACTTTTGGGATCGTCAATTCAATGATATTTGGAGATGCCTTGGAAAAGAACAGTTGGGAATTATTGGTCTTTATGGCATGGGGGGAGTTGGAAAAACTACTCTACTAACCCAAATCAACAATAAGTTCCTTGATAGCAGATATAACTTTGATGTTGTGATTTGGATTTTAGTGTCTAAAGATGTGGAACTTGAGAGAATTCAAGAAAAAATCGGAGAAAGGATAGGTTTGCCTGCAATCAGAAGTCTTGAAGAGAATGCCTCAAACATCTTCAGGTTCTTGAGCAAGAAAAAAATTGCATTATTGTTGGATGATATATGGGAACGAATTGATTTAGCTAAAGTTGGTGTTCCTTTTCCCAGTCCAGCAAATGCATCAAAGGTAGTTTTTACAACTCGCCTTGTCAATGTTTGTAGCCTGATGGAAGCTCACAAGACGTTTAAAGTGAAGTGTTGGAAGATGAAGAAGCCAGGAAATTGTTTCTAAAGAAGGTGGGAGAAGAGACTTTGGAGAGTCATCCTGATATTCCCAAGTTAGCGCAAACTATGGTCAAAGAGTGTGGTGGTTTGCCACTTGCATTTATTAATACTGCTCGAGCTATGTGAGATATTGGTGGTTATTCTCAGTAATTCGGTTTCAGGAGGCAAACTTGTCATGTCTATATTAAAAGATGTCATGTCGAATGAAAAGTCCAGGAGAAAAGATATTGGCTCAGAACAGACAGAAGCCTTCATCATGGAGACTCGATGAAGACATCAAGGAAGAGAAAGAGGGAGAGTTGAAAGTATAACCAGAGGTAGATCCTCATATAGAAGGATGTCTACCTATAAGTGCTACCATTGTGGCATAGAATGTCACTTAAAGAATTTAAGAAATCTACAACGAGAGTAGGACCAAGGTAATTTCCAGTTGAATAATAACGAATGAGAGACACTAGTAGTTATCTAATGAGATGTAGCCATATGCTTCATGCAGGAAGAGACATGCAGTGACACCGCAACCAAGATGTAAATGTTGGACAATTATGACCCATAGTATCACTATTTGTAAAAGACATGATATTTTTGTACAAATTAACTATGTGACAAATGAAATTGCTCTTTTATCATTTTTTAATTGGATTACTTGGATATATAAATGATAAAAGTCCATATGATTAGTACCGGATTAATATATGAGACAGTATTAATCCACGAAATGTTTAATCATTAAATATCCCTAGTCATAGTATTATCGAGACTGGACATCGATAATGCGGAATAGGCTGGTATTGCACTTGTTCGGGTTATGAAAGCTTAACGACATAGTTCTCATATATTTAAGTATTGGATTCTTATGCAAGTGTGATAGGAGGTTCTGTTAGCCGTTGGACCGGGAACAGCTTCGCTCTGGATAGACCCCTCGGAGTCCCATTGGTATTATGACTATGTGTCTATGGGAATCCGAATCAGGGTAGGTGTATGTGGTCTTAACCTGAGACTTGCATCGCTAATACTTGCGACAATCAGTACGCTTTGGTTTTGTTCGTTTGGAGCTTTAACATGTTATGTATACTTCTCTTCTGGGTTTACTGAGAATCGTAGTGTATTGGGTGTGATGTCAAGATAGAAGTATCATTTCAGTCATTTGGAGATGATGATCACGCAGGATACAGAACTAGTACTCTTAAATGCTGCAGCTATCGGGATAATATGACTAGGTCATGATTATCCGATTACAGAGACTAGTTGCTAGTGATCCGAAATATATGCTTCGTACGGAGCAGACACAATTCCAACCCTAGGCCTAGCATGTGACATCTGATACTGGATCATATTACGCAATACTTCGTATACTACGCCTGATACAGATTATATATTCTTCGTTGAATATTTCTAGAGAATTGGGTAGGCACGGTGCTTTGCTAGAAGCCAACCATGTCTTGTAAATCAGTAAGAACGTGGTACGGGATACGCACGTGTTCGGATAGTCCGATGACCGTATTTACTGCAAACATATCCATGGATCTCTTGGGTCGCTTCCTAAAGATTCACCGATAACATTTGACTCGAACAAAATTAATATGAGATTAATTATAAGAGAGAAAATTAATTTGGGATTAATTATGGTAAGAATTTATCTGGGATTAAATTCGTCTAGAAGAGAGAACGCGATTAATTTGGAATTAATCGGCAAAGTAAATTTAATAGTTAAATTAAATTTTACTATTTAATTTATTTACTTGGGCTAAAATAATATATCGGATATATTAATTGAAATTGGATTTCAGTGCCAAATTAAAATTGAATTTTAATTCAAGCGAACTAATTAATTTGGAATTAATTAGTAAGCGACTTTCGTAATAATTTTGCGATGCATTATTATTTAATTAAATTGGATTTAATTATGTCACAACGGAAAATTCGTTTTAAACGGATTAAATGAATCCGGGCCCAAAGTGTGTTGTGTAAGCCAACTTGAATTTTGAATTTAAAGTGGTGGGACCCACTAACTTACATCACTAGTCAATAGTTGATAGAAGTGGTTGGATGCATTTAATACATTTTTCTTCCAACATAATTTGTTTTGCTTTTTGGAAAAGCATATACACTTTGTGAAAGTCAATTTTGGGTATTAGTTTTGGAAAACAAAATATCAAAAATACTCTCTCTTCCTTTCTTCCTCTTTGCCGTGAGCTTAGGTTCTCTTTTCCATTGATTTTACTTCAAAAATCTTCAAAGCTAGCACTTAAGGAGTCTTGTGAGGTGATAGGGAAACTCACCCTTAAGTTTGGAATTCAAAACAAAAGCTTGAAGCTTCCATTATCCAAACCGATCAATGTAAGTTCTTTTCGTAAACTTACTCATTTTATTCACACACAAATCATATCTTAGAGACCTTGGGCATGTCTAGGGCACTAACAATGGTTTCAGAGCCACCTAAACTTGATTTTAAATTCTAGGGTTCTAAACTTTAATTTGGGGATTTTATGCTTGGAGTGTGAAAATTCGAAATTGGTTGTTTGGTTATGGTTGGATGATGATGAATTGGATTTGTGCATCATTGGATTTGTGAAATTGATTGGATCAAAAATTTCCCCAAATCCTAAGCCTTGGTCGAAACTTGAACCCTTAAATGCTCATGGTAATTTTTGAATTTAGACTATTGGATAAGTTTAAGGCATGAAATGAATATTGATTGTTGATTTAATTAGATTGAAATCAAAGTTGAATATTATTTTTGCCCTTTGCCGTGAGCTATAGCATGTTGGAATGGATTGATTTTGCTTTAATTTGTGTTGGACATGAATTGAATTGTTGAGAATAATTAATTTGATTAATTAATGTTTTGGAAATATTAGATTACTAGATTAATTGTGTTAATTACACTTTAATTGAAATTAATGTGATATTTATAATATTATGTTAATATAAATTAGTCTTTAAAATTGGATTGGACTAATTTGTTATATTTGGACTAATGGACTTGGTTGGGCCAAGTTTGGTTTTGGACAATTGGGTTGGATCCAATTGAGCTTAAAACTATTTCCATAAAGTCCAAATATGACTAATTGGGCCTTTAATAATTTAATTGGGCCTAATGGGCCTAAATTGATTTCTGGCAAAAGGGTGATTCCTTATTGGGCCTTGGCTATTGGATTGGTTCCATATTGACCAAATCTCATGCCTAAAGAATTAATTGAAAGCCCATTAGACTTAATTAAATTAGCATTGGATGCTAATTGGGCCTTTGAGACCCAATTTGATTGGATTTGGAATCCAAGTCTTTAAGGCACAAAAATAAATGTAATTATTTAATTTGGAATTAAATATGAATTAATATTGAATACAATTTAAATTGGATTTAAAATTGTAATTGATATAATTCAAGAATACGTACTTTGAGTATTTATTCTTAAACGAGTTGAACTCGCGCAAATCAAATCGTTGTATGAACATTGGATGGTTATTAATTCAAAGATTAATTAATTGGATTAGATTGATTGAACATCATGCTTTGTGTGAATACTTGGATGTATTTGTATGAATAATATATATCAGATGGATATTAGTCGGGTGGGGCAATTTTGGAAATTATTGTAATAAATTTGGAATTTATTAAATTGGACCTGCGTGTCCAGCCTATCATCTCTTTACTCTTTGTATTTCTCTTCTCACCAATTCCCCTCAATGAAAATTAGGTTTCTTTATGTACTATGTAATTGGGTAGAAGTATGTAAAGTGCTAGCGGGAGAGAGGAAATGGAGAGATTTGTTCTAGAAACAAATTATTATATATCCATCCGCATATCATTATTAATTTTATCCGCGCCTTATTAAGCTTTTAGAATGCATGTTTAAGGGTGTATGATGAGACCTAATCAAAGATAATAAATTGGATGCCAATTTACGGAAAAACTCACTCATATATTAAGCATTTTCCTTCCATTGAGTGGTTCTTTCTCAAGATCCAAGATTGACTTTGATTTGTTGGCCAAAGTCAAGATCATTGTCCATCACGGATGTGTTTGAACCACAAAGGCTTTGTTATATATCTATAGATATGCATTTTTGCATAAAGCCCAATGATGAGCCTCCTATGGAGGCACTACCTGATAAGTCACGGAAGTCGCGAGAAACGGATGCCGGAAGGGAAAATTCCAAAATTATTACCTTGTCAGATTTAAACTCACTAGTTTAGCCTCGGGTTCGCTTAGTCGATTTTTGTTTTAAATATTAGCCTTGGTCCAAAACCCCCGCAACCCATGAAAGCCCATTTATCCATACAACTCATCCAAAGCCCATGCAACTCACAAGGCCTACACGTCTAAGACCTCTCCAAAATAATAATAACCTAGCAAAGCATAACAAAGAGAAACCATAGCATGCAACTATAAAAGATAACCTAACAAAACCCTAAAGCCCTTTGACTTTTTTCCACCTCTCTCCTCTCTCTCAACATTCCCCTCTCCTCTTTACACAAACTCACAGAATTCACCAAAGAAAAGAACCCCAGCTCTCTCCTCTCTCATCTTCGATTCCTCTTCTTCCACTCACACAACCTTCGTAAATCACAACAAGCGTAGAACCAGCCATGTGAACAACAAACTTCCCCTTAACCGAAAATAATACTAAACAAACAAAAAAGAAGCCCATCAACTGCCCATCTCCTTCCCAACCTGATGGATAAACAGAACAAAAAACCCTAGACACTTTCTAAGAGAGTCACGGTAAAAGCAACCAAAATCTTAGCTCTCTCTCCTGCTCTCCACAGACTCGGCAAACACAAAACCAAACCCTAAAAAAAGATTCTTCATTCATCTCTCAAACACACACAGAGCCACCTCACACAACTCACAAACACACAAACTGCCCATTAACAGAGACATACGGAAGCCACACACTGACCGAGACACAGCAAAAAATCAACCAAGTTTCACGACACACACGTGAAGCAAAGTCAACCCCTCCAGTAAAACACACAGGCCACGACATCAACAAGAATACACACACGCAGGCCTGGACACGCAAACAACAAAGATGCAAGGCAACTGACACTCACGTAAAAATTCACTCACGTAAGCTACAAACCAAATCAGCAACACCTCTCCACTAAACGACAACACAACTGTTGGGGTTGGTGCTCCGAGTGCCAATCCGGATCGTATTTATGTCCGATTCATAAATACAGACAGTTCAATTTTCCATAATATTACCAATTTTACTGGTAGCACCCTTGTCTTTTATACACTTATTCGATCTAATCTCGATTAGATTGAAACTGAATCTGATTTAGTGATACGTGTATATTAGACAAAGACCCTAGGATTTACAATATAGTGCGCAGTTACAACGTAGTTTGTAATTGACATTGGGAAGCGCACTATTAGTTGTATATCCTTAAATAAAGTTCATGGTCAAGATTTACTAACACGGGTCGGTTAGTAAAATCCGCTGAGACCAGTACATGTCGTATATCGTGACTTGGTCCGATGGTTTATCCCAGTGAACCATGAGTCTCGGGAGACTCGTATAGACATGTAGGTGTTTATTTGATAAGACACTGAACGACTCACTGAAGGTTTCTAATAGATGGTACATCAACGTCAATAGGAACCTTCTCGAGTTGAGCGAGCATAGTGGTCCTTCGACTTGAGATACCACAGTGGGATATATGAGTTATCCTCCACACTTTGATGGCAGTCACGTCAACGATCTATTCATGATCAGACCTCCGCCTGTTCGTTGGGTGTGGACTGATGCTCATGATATCCAGTGCGTATCAAGATAGGATCCGTCAGTCCTGGGTACAGAGTATAGGCATCCTCACGTATTTACGATCTAGTAAATCCATGGCCGTGGTATAACATCGGAAACCAGTTCCGAGTGTTATTTCGTGATCGTAAATTAAAAGTCGACTGTATTATACCGAACAGATTTGACGTTCTCATCTATATCCCAGGTATATTACGGATAGCCTGTGACGGAGGGATTATACGTATGCTATGACCTCGACTTGCATAGTTTAGCGAGATTATCTGTGGTCGTCATAATCCATGAGTGGGTGGATAATGGACACGAAATTGGATTTTGTGACGGATAAACCTAAACTTAGAGAGTCCCACAATATGAAGTGTACTCGTTGAGCACTTGGGCAACTCGTTATGAATAATATTGATTATTCATAATATTTTGTCGGATTAAATTAGTTAATTCGACGTTTCGGTAAACGTAAAAACGGAATTACACATGCTGGGATTATTTTAATGTGTATTTGTATTTGATACATAATTAGATTAGATACACATTAATTGGTAAATTATCTTTTGACACATATAAAGTACATTAGACAAAATTAATTAATTATTTAGATAATTATTAATTTTATACTTTACATGTGTAAAAGTTTGACCATTTATAATATATATTAATTGTAATATGGATAAATGTGTGCCATGTGGATGGGTTTTTTACCAAGCCCTTTCTTTTTAATTAAAGTTGTTTAATTGTTAATTTTTTTATAGACTTGACTCACGCCACTTTTTGAAAAAGTAAAAAAAGAAAAGTGTTTTTCTTTGAATTTTGGTGGTGTACCAAGGATCCCACTATTAACCATTCACGCCACTTCTTTGCAAAGGGTGAGAGAAAAATGTTTTCTTCTTTTTGGCTAAGAGAGCCACTGCCGAGAACAATAAACACAAAAGCACTAAACTTGATTTGATCAAACTTTGAAGAAAACAAAGGAAAAATTACAAGAAAATGGCTTAGGAGATTGAAGATTAAAGGTAATACTAAATCTTCTTGAGCTTGAAAACTTGTTTCTTATTTTCTTGTGTTACTAGTATGATTCTAGGGTTCTTTTGTTTCTTAAATTTGGGGCTTTTGTGTTTGGTGGTTGGAATTGGAAGATTAAGCATGTGTGAAGTGTTATTTTGGATGAAATTAGTGTAATCCTTATCCAATTTAATCAATTATTGTTGGACAATAAGTTGCCATTCTAGAGTATAAAATCCACTCATTTTATGCCTAGAATTGTTTTAGAGTGATTCATATGTGTGGTGACTTAATTTGGTGTGTTGATTATTTTGATTAATCTTGAATTATTGGATTTAAAGCATGAATTTTGTGAAATTTTTGGTTCCTGATCAGATTAGGCTAAACTGGAAATTATGTGATGATTTTGATGTCATATGAATGTAATGGATGTGTTTTGGGAGTTGGCACAATTTCCGGAAAGTGTTTCCGACTTGAAATAAGCGAAAACGGCCAAAAACGGCGTTACCGGGTGGATTTTGAGCCAACCGGGTGACGGCTGTGAAAACAGTGATTCCGTCACTGTTTAGGCAGCCCATGAACTGCCCTGACACTATTGGATCTGACCTGGGCAGTTTCTATAAGTGTCGGGTAGTCGGTTCGGTCAAAAACGCGTTTTAGGCAATTTTGCGGAAAAATAGTTTTCGTAAAAGTTTCGCGAGTTTTCAACTTGTTTATGTTAATATTTGATATTAAATAAATAGGTTTAGGTGAAATATGAATAATTATTCATATTAGATATTGATTAATTTATTCAGTATTTTGAAAAAGTTTTAAAATACGATATCGCCCGAACCCGCGATTCCGCCGCGCCCCGACCCTAAAACCCCAACAAAAATGGTATCAGAGCGGGTCTGATGCTTCATCCATTACATTTTTCATGCTTGATATATGATATTTAATCCAATTTTAATGTTCGCACATGCTAGGAATCTAGATATGTTTCTTAACTATTCGGTTCTACGCTAACGAATGTGTAACGGAAATTTAATTGTTAAATTAAGTTATATTTTCTATAGGTAGAATTGGAATGTTTAGAAAATGATTTAGATTAAAATTCTGCATTTGATGTAGATTTATACTTTCGTAGGAAAATCTCCGTTTTTAAATATGGCTGTAAAGTAACGTGTATTGGATACATGTTTCTTGGTCCGCCTTGCCATACGGATGCAAATGATTTCCTGATGCTATAACTGTATCGTGCCAAAGCTGTGCAGTTATGGTTGATGGTAGTTCATTTGCGCCGGTAGAACTTATATGATAAGAGACAAATTCAAGTGAAAGTGGAAATCCTGAACGTGTCAAAGCTGTCAGGACTACACCGGTAGCTTGAGTTTGTCATTGACAAGTGTAGCCTTGATACGCCTCCCTGTGAACGTGCCAAAGCTGTCACAGCGAGAAACGGTCAGGACCAAAACCAGGAGTCACTGGTGAGTGATTGACAAAGAGCTGTCTACCTAATGAATATACGTAGGCGAGATCGTGCCAAAGCTGTGAGTCGAAATATATTCATGGGATCCTACTTTCACTATGGAATTCGATTTAATTATTGAATTCCCGTTGTCCGTTGGGATTACGGTATTACGTAAAGTAGTGGGAGACACTGCTGAGTTTAAAATCCATAACTCAGGCAGTGCGTAATTTTATGGAATTTACTGCTTTCGTTTTCTTTTATTCTATATTGTTTATAGATTTATACTTCTAATCCACTGCATTTATATTTCTTGAATATATTTTCTGACTTTACTTATGGTTGCGTAGTTCTAGAATATGTTCTAGAAAGACAGTAGACTTAGATATTGTTAGATTAGTTGAAACCATCGGGAACTGTTGTTCCGATTTTCTTGAAAATCAAGATGGTTTGTGACTTAGTTTCTAAGTCACGATAGTTAATCTAAATATATATCTGCTTTAGGATATTTTTCTAGTTAGAATTTTTTCTTATGCAGTAAGAATTGACTTGAATAGTTCATGTCTCGAGATTCTTGACTAGCATTAAGAAAACCATTTAGTATTTGTTTATTTTTTAATGACGTTTCTATTCTTTTAATGACTTTTAGAAGTCACGTGTCTGACACAATTTGCTAATCAATTGTTTGCAAGTGTTTTGAATAATTGAACGCAAATTATAAAGCTAAAGAAAGGAGATATGTATAGTTGTCTATAGAGAATATCGATTCTCGCATTACGACAACTGTAGGTATTGGATACCGATCTCCCGTATAGTTAATTAAAATAATGTTTAATAATTGTTTTGATATTTGATATTGGAACTTGTGACTATTGGATAGTTGCTTGTTCTGTATAAACATTGTTACATATTTTAATATAACTAGTAGTGTCATTGATGAAAGATAAACATTAAGAAAAATATTCGGTAAAGTAAATAATTTAGAACTGTGCGTTATGAGGTTTATCATAAAAGCATTAGATGATTGTTCCTTATGGTAAAGGATGGTCTGATACAAGATCACACCACATATCCTTTTCCATTTAATGAATATTGTATTCAGGTTGTGATTAAATCTCATTTAATCGATGATTGTCATTGGACCACCGATTTATTGGACTAATACATTGGATGTATGTAGTTTAATAAATTAGCCTTAAGATAGTTTTCTATGCTCCGTAACTTAGTTAATGATTTGTCATGACTTAGTTACGTGTTTCTAGTAGAGAACATGTTGAATGTCTTTAACTGTTCAAAGACTTTCATTATGTCTCTGATGAAACGTAAATATAATATTTTGAATGGTTCTAAGGGGGGTGTATTCAATTGAGATTTTAAAAGACTATTTATCGATAAATAAGTCCAGTAGATTTTAAAAGACATTTAAAGAATGTAATGACTTATAAGATTTTATGACATTTTTTTTAATAAAGATTTTTTACTTATAAGATTTTAAAAGATTTATATCATAAGAATTTGTAAGATTTGAAAGGACTACATATAGATTTTTTTGTCTTTTTTTTTTTAAATAGATATTATATGGAATAGAACCATAAATAAAAAAAAAGCTAATGAAAGTCAATTGGTTCAAGCTGTGGACATTTGCATCAACAATAACAGAAAATAGAATCATATGAAATAGTCATATCCAATGGTAGTAATTCGCCGTCGAGTTAATGGACGTTCAATATGTTCACCACGCATCATAAACAAAAACTGATTTAACACATGCATTATTGAATAAATTGCCATCATTGAACAGTAAATGGCTTCATAAAATTCTTCATCATCCATATCTTTGTCATTAATTTCTTCTTCCTCTATGTCGTTACCTTCGTACATGTGCGATTGTGACATTATACATCCATAATATATATATATATATATATGAGGCTGCAAAACAATAAATTAAGAAAATTGATTGGATGTTAACAAACAATTTTTTTTTTTTCAAACAATGCATTTAGCTCAAAGGTATAGGAACATATAATCAAGATTGATAAAGCAAACGGAATTTGATGATAAAATTCATCCCAACACAATCTATAGGAAGTGGAATATCAAAACTAAAAATAAATTGATAAGTTAATTTTTTTTTTTTTTTGATAAATTGATACCAATAAATCATCTTGTGCACATCAAATATTCATCAAAGTAAAAGCTAATATTCAAATTTCTTAAACAAAAAAATTATAATAACAATAGTTCAACCAATTATAACTGAATTAATTCAATCAAAGTAAAACCTAAAGGGGAATGATAAAAAATAGTTCAACAAATCCTAACATGATTAAAATATATAGGTTTGGTATATATTCGTTCAAAATAGCTTTCAGCCTGAGATTTAAAACTTTTAATTCGTTCACATCATTAATTATTTTCAACTGAAATTGATATGTGAATACTACTTCTAAAGCCATTTTACAAATTGTGATGGGTTAAGAAAGTAAGTACTTTACAAAAACAACATTTTTTTATTGAAAAATCAAACTGGAAGTTTTTAATCTTTAAAATCGGATTCACAGTGAGATTACTTTGAGAGTCAATAAAGGACACAACAACAACGAAAAGGACACAACAATCAAATATTTCAGGAATAAACCTAGATCATCAATCTATCTATTTTTCATTCACAAATAAAATCGATCCACACATAATAAAAAATTGGAACACAAACCTTGTTCACGAAGAGTTCACAAGTCTGTTTTTCTTCTCTTCTCTAGCCTCAAAAAAATCTCCTGTCAAAAGTCTGATGGGTTAGGGTGGGATTTTTTATAGGATTTGATTATTATACTTTCTACTAAAGTCTCGCACAATCCCATACATAAAAAAATCCTTCAAAATCAACAAGTTTTTCAATACCATAAGACTTTTTATTATTTGTTTAAAGTCCTGATTGAATACCACTGGATTTGGACACTCTATTTAAAAAGTCCTAAAAGTCTTAATGGAATACCACAAAACTTTTTAGATTATTTAAAAGTCTTAATTGAATACCACAAGACTTATTTAACTTAAAATAGTCTTTTAAAATCCCAATTCAATACATCCCCTTAAGATATTCTATTTGAAGTGTTGAAAACTATAAAATTTATCGTGGGTCTTTGAATTGTTCAAAGATGTTTGATATGATCAAATATGTGATTTTAAGGCAATTAGTTCTATAGTTATTTAATGAATATGATTTTTACTCAATATTAACTTCTGCGATTCAATTTTGATGGAATTGGTCAGTGGGAGTAATCGAATCTTATATGATTTGATTCGTTGATATTGAGAGTTATCGAATTAATTTTCAATACTCTTGGGGTTATGCTCCAATAACACTAATTCATCTCTTTAATTAAGGTTCCAATTATTTCTACAGTTACATATATGATATGTATAGTAGAAAATTCGAATCTTAAAAAGTTTGAGATTTGAAACTTTCGATTGTATAATGGTTATATAATTGAATGTACTTGTGCCTCAGAGGTATGAGTGAAAGGTTTATCATTTATTCTATTTAATAGAATATTGTATTCTATTTGATAGAATATTTTTTCTATGATCCCGAGTAATGAAATTGTTTTGTCACTTGATGGTTGACATTGGATGTTGACGATTGTAGAAAAGATTTGACTTTGTGAAGTCAAATGAGAGAGTGATAAACTGTAATGGAACTATATAATTAATAAGATGAAATGACCCTTAGACAATTTCTGTATAAGTTTAATAGGATGTCAGAATCATTTACAAAGTATTTGATACTTAATGATTCTGTTGTTTTCTTATTGAAGAAAATTATCCTATGACTCATAGTGAAAGCGATATTTGATATCGAATTCGGAAATTAGCATTGAACCATAGATCTAAGATTGTTCATGGCTTACGATGATCAAGTTTTGTACTTGATTGGGCTTTCGTCATGAATTGTTCATGAGATGTGCAAATTATTTGCGCAGTGAAGGCGAAGTGAGCTTGTAAAGGTTTGACCTTTATAGTATGACAGTGAGAAAGGTTATACTCAGTAATCTATTGTCGATTATGAGGAAACTTGTCTCTAGTTACACTAATTGAATAATTAAGGATCTGTTGGTTAATGTCGATATTAAACTGTATTTTGGCTAAAGAATGCAAAGTGGCGTTCTTGAGAGATTTCTTCGAATAAGAGATCCGTCGTGATTTCTTTATTTGAAGAATTCATTCTAGAATGGCCATAGAGTTTGCATTCTGCTAAGAGCACAGTTTGATATATTAGCTTATGCAGCCTATTGTAGACTCAGATAAGCTTTCCAAAAATTCGTGCGCTCTGTTTTTGATATTAGTCAGATTGTCTGGTTTTATCGAAGTATAGAGAATACGTATTTGTCAGTAGGGTCAGTGGGAGCGTACAAATTTCTTTATAGTATTATATATCCTTAAGTCTTCTTTTCTCTGTGGAAGCAGTGAGAGTAGTCTCTATTATATTAGATATAAAGTTTTATATTAGATATAAAATTGAGAGACTTGTGAGATACTCTCATTAGTCGCATATTAGATAGAATCTAATAAAGGGCACATCAAGACTATCTGTATGACAATTAGTATAACTGTTTGACAGTTAACGTGTCTTTTATGTATATAGTGTTCATATTTCGTAAAGGATGATTCCTTTGTCAAAAGAAAGATTGATTAGAATATCTAGTCAATCCTATGCATCATTGGATGATAGCGTAATGAATGCTATATTATGTGCGATTAAAGATATCAATTTAATTGTAATTGTTACGAGTTATTTTGATATGTTATAGACTATATGATGAGTCTTGGAACAAGTTCTTTGTTATCTATGAGATACTAAGAACGAGTTTCTTGTTCATGGAGAATTTAGTCAGCAACCATAAGGTCAGATTAGTTTTGATTCTAATAATGACATTAGATGGTCTATGTCATATAAAGTCAGAAAAGATACAGTGGGAGTGTCACCGTTGGTTCTACTGAATTAGTGGAATCAGTTGCAACTTATGAAGTATTGACTTATGAAGTTGCAAAGTGACCTCAATGATTAGAAGTGTTGATATTAGTTTTGTGTTTGCGGTTGTCTGCAAAGTATTTGGATTTGATCTCTAAATATATAGACAACTCAGTAGCTATAGCACAATACTGATATAGCATCTGAGTCATACTGATGTGAAATTTGGATTCTACAAAATATGAATGATGCTGGCTTAGGAAAACGATTGGGTTTGTTTGACAGACTCGATTTGTTAAAGCAGACTTACTTGTTCTTGCCTACCTCTTGAGTGCTGGTGAGCTCTTGAGAACCATGAGTATACGATACACATTGAGATGAGTATATGATACCATGGATTGGCACTAGAGCAAGTGGGAGAAATTGTTGGGGTTGGTGCTCCGAGTGCCAATCCGGATCGTATTTATGTCCGATTCATAAATACAGACAGTTCAATTTTCCATAATATTACCAATTTTACTGGTAGCACCCTTGTCTTTTATACACTTATTCGATCTAATCTCGATTAGATTGAAACTGAATCTGATTTAGTGATACGTGTATATTAGACAAAGACCCTAGGATTTACAATATAGTGCGCAGTTACAACGTAGTTTGTAATTGACATTGGGAAGGGCACTATTAGCTGTATATCCTTAAATAAAGTTCATGGTCAAGATTTACTAACACGGGTCGGTTAGTAAAATCCGCTGAGACCAGTACATGTCGTATATCGTGACTTGGTCCGATGGTTTATCCCAGTGAACCATGAGTCTCGGGAGACTCGTATAGACATGTAGGTGTTTATTTGATAAGACACTGAACGACTCACTGAAGGTTTCTAATAGATGGTACATCAACGTCAATAGGAACCTTCTCGAGTTGAGCGAGCATAGTGGTCCTTCGACTTGAGATACCACAGTGGGATATATGAGTTATCCTCCACACTTTGATGGCAGTCACGTCAACGATCTATTCATGATCAGACCTCCGCCTGTTCGTTGGGTGTGGACTGATGCTCATGATATCCAGTGCGTATCAAGATAGGATCCGTCAGTCCTGTGTACAGAGTATAGACATCCTCACGTATTTACGATCTAGTAAATCCATGGCCGTGGTATAACATCGGAAACCAGTTCCGAGTGTTATTTCGTGATCGTAAATTAAAAGTCGACTGTATTATACCGAACAGATTTGACGTTCTCATCTATATCCCAGGTATATTACGGATAGCCTGTGACGGAGGGATTATATGTATGCTATGACCTCGACTTGCATAGTTTAGCGAGATTATCTGTGGTCGTCA
>SKCR01002307.1:0-28003 GCA_019454045.1 Zanthoxylum bungeanum | reverse complement strand
TACTTTACCTTTTTTATTTGGATTTGGTTTCCAAATATAATTTTATTTTTTTTTACCTTTAAATGGACAAATATCTCAGGCTATTTTGTGTGGGATATGATAGGGATGGATATTCCAACACGAAAGAAATTATTGTTTTACTTGTTACGTTAACAATGATTAACAGTTAAAATTAATCCTATTACAATGGTTAAAAATTAAAAGTAATTCTAATGTTTGTTTCAATTTGTTTAATAATTTTTAAATCGCGAATGTTGTTTAATAATCTTATGTATCAAATTATTAGAGGATTTTTTTTCGTATGTAATCTAGCTATGAAAAAACAAATGAAGGTCCTAGTTATAAAGAGTAACACAAAACGTTTTAAGTAGTGTTCCTTTTTTTGGTCTAGTAATTTACACAAGTAGAAAAATAAACTATCTTGACATATGATTTATAACAAATATTGATTCTGTAATGCATTGTTAGATATAGTTACATTTAAATTTGTTGATGGGTGATTTTCATTCCAGTGGCAGTTTCGGGATAACGCTCTCGGGACAATCCTCCTCCTACCGTGAATTTGTTTGGTTATGGGGGACCAAAAGTAAATTTAGCAAAAGACGAAGCAAACACAAGATCGACAAGAGGGTTTACGTGGTTCGGCGGAATGAATCAGCCTACATCCACGGAAAAAAGTAGAGTGTTACTTTTATTATCAAATCGAGCTCGGCCGACCTCTTTTCAATGGTGGTCTTACATTACCAAGCTGTTTGTTTTGTGGTGTTTATACAAGTAGTGCTTTTAATGATATTTTTGCTAACCAACATATACAAATGAAACTACCCTCCCTTTATATACTAAGAGAAATACAACATTATTCCTATATATCTATGACGTCAGCCACGTGAATCTCTGGCTGATTGACTGGCTGAAGTGGTCGGTCTCGGCTCTGGTGTTGTCGGTCTCTGAAACCTGCACCATGTTGTGTCCTATGGTCGGTCAGATTTGGGAATCTAGGTCCGAACTCTATGCCTGGTCGAAGAGTGACTAATACCCTCAGATCATTCGTCCTCATTAACCGAGAAATTCCATCTATACCCTTGTCGTACTGTTCAAAAACTTCATCACAAAAAATACCATCAATATTTTTCCCCTAGTTCTCGATTCCAACGAGGTTAGCAAGTTGGTACTATGAAGTACAAAGTCACGTGTATGCTAATCAATCGGTCAATGGTCAGATCATAAGCTACAGAGAAAACTACCTCAGCTACCAATCAGGTTGTCCCTGTCATCTTCATATGCTCGGTCACCGAGAGTTCTGAAATCCATCCAAATGATCCTCTGGTTTCAAGCAAATACCTCATTTACCCTTCTTGTAGCCGTCCCTTGGAAACTGTAAACTATCATAACCTCTTCAATGCCCCTCAAATTACTTCTAGGGTTTAGTCTGGCCGCGATACTTGTCAAGCATCTGTGATCCTTCCGCCAAAAACCAAAATAATCAACCGTCCAAGAGGTAGCCGAAAGGTTTCCAATCTCGGTCGTTCATCGCATCCGAGGCCTCTCTCTAATCCAACGGCCAGAAATGCCCCAAACTGTCTACATAACGGGAAGTAACACACCTTTCCCTTTTTTTTTTTTCGCTCCTCAATAGATATTTTATTTCCTGCTTTCCATACTTAGCATGCTTTCCATTTTTAACCTGCTAACTCGTTCTTCATACTCTGACTGTGAGGAGAAGTTCTGATCCCAATCAATTTGAATCTGTCCCTGAGGAGAATGCTCCATCCCCGAGTCGACGATGACCCACTCGGTGGGATGCAACTCGACCCCGAGCTAGCAACACACTTGGCTACGAGGAAATGTTACCTCCCTGGACCAAAATGAATCTGGCCATGGGGGAAGTGCTCCGACCCCATACCGAGGACAATCCCCTCGGTGGGACGTAACCCAACCCTGAGCTGGTAATACACTTGGCTCCGAGGGAATGTCACATCCACGAACCAATGAGAATCCGGTAATGGGGGAAATGCTCTGACCCCATGCCGAGGATAATTCACTCGGTGGGACGTAACCCGACCCCGAGCTGGCAATACACTTGGCTCCGAGGGAATGTCACCTCCCCGGACCAATAGGAATCCGGCCATGGGAGAAATGCTCTGACCCTATGCTGATGATAATCCACTCGGTGGGATGTAACCCGACCCAGAGTTGGCAATACACTTGGCTCCGAGGGAATGTCACCTCCCCGGACCAACAAGAATCCGGCCATGGGGGAAATGTTCCGACCCCATATCGATGATGATTCACTCGGTGGGACGTAACCCGACCCCAAGCTAGCGGAGTAGTTAGCTCCGAGGGAATGTCACCTCCCCGGACTAATATTGAGCCGGCTATGGGGGAGATGCTCTGAACCCATGCCAATGATGATCTGCTCGGTGGGACGTAACTCGGCCCTGAGCTAGTGGTACATTTGGCCTCGGCGGAATAAATCCAGCCCCGAGCCGGTGGAACAAATGGCCTCGGTGGAACGAATCCAGCCTCGAGCTAGTGGAACAAATGGCCTCGGCGAAAGAATCCATCCAGCCCCGATCCAGTGGAACAGAGGGCCTCGGCGGAACGAATTCACCCCTGAGTCGGTGGAACAAATGAGACTTAATCGCGAGGGAAAAAACTTCAACCTCCGAGGCTCCGCGGATCCCGGCGCATGCGTTCCCCACAGACGGTGCCAACTATTGACGAGTGATTTTCATTCTAGGGGCAGTTTCAGGATAATGCTCCCGGGACAATCCTCCCCTAACCATGAGTTTGTTTGGTTATGGGGGACCAAAAGTATATTTAACAAAAGATGAAGCAAACACAAGATCGACAAGAGGGTTTTCGTGGTTCGGCGGAATGAATCAGCCTATTTACACGGAAACAAAGTAGAGTGTTACTTTTATTATCAAACCGAGCTCGGTGACCTCTTTTCAAGGGTGGTCTCAAATTACCGAGCTGTTTGTTTTGTGATGTTTATACAAGTAGTGCTTTTAATGAGATTTTTGCTAACCAACCTATACAAATGAGACTACACTCCCTTTATATACTAAGAGAAATACAACATTATTCCTATATATCTATGACGTCAGCCACGTGAATCTGGCTGATTGACGGGCTGAAGTGGTCGGTCTCGGCTCTGGTGTTGTCGGTCTCTGAAACCTGCACCATGTTGTGTCCTATGGTCGGTCAGATTTGGGAATCTAGGTCCGAACTCTATGCCTGGTCGAAGAGTGACTAATACACTCAGATAATTCGTCCTCATTAACCGAGAAATTCCATCTATACCCTTGTCGTACTGTTCAAAAACTTCATCACAAAAAATACCGTCAACATTTTTCCCCTAGTTCTCGATTCCAACGAGGTTAGCAAGTTGGTACCGGGAAGTACAAAGTCACGTGTATGCTTATCAATCGGTCAATGGTCGGATCAAAAGCTTCAGAGAAAACTACCTCAGCTACCAATCAGGTTGTCCCTGTCATCTTCATATGCTCGGTCACCGAGAGTCCTGAAATCCATCTAAATGATCCTCTGGTTTCAAGCAAATACCTCATTTACCCTTCTTGTAGCCGTCCTTGGAAACTGTAAACTATCATAACCTCTTCAATGCCCCTCAAATTACTTCTAGGGTTTATTCTGGCCGCGACACTTGTCAAGCATCTGTGATCCTTCCGCCAAAAACCAAAATAATCAACCGTCCAAGAGGTAGCCGAAAGGTTTCCAATCTCGGTCGTTCATCGCATCCGAGGCCTCTCTCTAATCCAACCACCAGAAATGCCCCAAACTGTCTACAAAATGGGAAGTAACACACCTTTCCCTTTTTTTTTTCGCTCCTCAATAGATATTTTACTTCCTGCTTTCCATACTTAGCATGCTTTCCATTTTTAACCTGCTAACTCGTTCTTCATACTCTGACTGTGAGGAGAAGTTCTGATCCCAATCAATTTGAATCTGTCCCTGCGGAGAATGCTCCATCCCCGAGCCGACGATGACCCACTCGGTGGGATGTAACTCGACCCCGAGCTAGCAACACACTTGGCTCCGAGGAAATGTTACCTCCCTGGACCAACATGAATCTGGCCATGGGGGAAGTGCTCTGACCCCATACCGAGGAAAATCCCCTCGGTGGGACGTAACCCAACCCTGAGCTGGTAATACACTTGGCTCCGAGGGAATGTCACATCCACGAACCAATGAGAATCCGGTAATGGGAGAAATGCTCATACCCCATGCCGAGGATAATTCACTCGGTGGGACGTAACCCTACCCCGAGCTGGCAATACACTTGGCTCCGAGGGAACGTCACCTCCCCGGACCAATAGGAATCCGGCCATGGGAGAAATGCTCTGACCCTATGCTGATGATAATCCACTCGGTGGGATGTAACCCGACCCAGAGTTGGCAATACACTTGGCTCCGAGGGAATGTCACCTCCCCGGACCAACAAGAATCCGGCCATGGGGGAAATGTTCCGACCCCATATCGATGATGATTCACTCGGTGGGACGTAACCCGACCCCAAGCTAGCGGAGTAGTTAGCTCCGAGGGAATGTCACCTCCCCGGACTAATATTGAGCCGGCTATGGGGGAGATGCTCTGAACCCATGCCAATGATGATCTGCTCGGTGGGACGTAACTCGGCCCTGAGCTAGTGGTACATTTGGCCTCGGCGGAATAAATCCAGCCCCGAGCCGGTGGAACAAATGGCCTCGGTGGAACGAATCCAGCCTCGAGCTAGTGGAACAAATGGCCTCGGCGGAAAGAATCCAGCCCTGATCCGGTGGAACAAATGGCCTCAGCGGAACGAATCCAGCCCCGATCCGGTGGAACAGAGGGCCTCGGCGGAACGAATTCACCCCTGAGCTGGTGGAACAAATGAGACTTAATCGCGAGGGAAAAAACTTCAACCTCCGAGGCTCCGCGGATCCCGGCGCAGGCGTCCCTTTGTCGGACGTCAGTAAAAATAAAAGGTGGAAACATGACAAGGTTAGTTCATCGGGGGTGACTTAGCACATATTCCACATAGACCAAAAACGATAACAACTTGGGTGCCCCGAGGCAGCGTCGTGCCTGGTGCCTTACAAAACACAATTTTGAACCGTATAATTTAGCATCCCGGCTTTCCAGGCTACGGATCGGTGAGCGGCCAAAACCATAGGGGCAGAAACCTCCCCATGCTGGGCGAGTCTAGAGTCTGCAAATGCTATGGGGGCAGAAACCTCCTCATGTTATGCTTCTCTTGATCCGAGGCGGTTAGACAGAAACTCACGGGGGAAGAAACCTCCCCGTGTACGATATCCCTAAAGGTTACAAGAGTCACGGAGGCACTAGGGACTTCCCCGCGCTGTGCACCTGGTGTTTCTCAACGGTACTCACCAGCCAACTCGCAGGGGTAGAAACCCCATTGGGTCCGGTTTACCCGAGGTCACAAAGGTCATGGAGGCCTTCGGCCATCCCCATGCCATGTTCCAGGTGGTTCTCATCGGGATTCACCAGCCAACTCGTAGAGGTAGAAACCTCCTTAGGTCCGGTTTACCTGAGCTATTCCTCAAAAATACGAGTCATTGGGTAGTAACGCTCCGACCTCGGGGATTTGATAATGACACCCAGGATTGGCGTGCCACGAGGGGTTCGCGTTTTTCCCAAATGTATTTCATCCCTTGATTCGTTCTGGATCCTCAAAGGTGAAAGGAGTCAGGTCGGAACACTTCCACCCTGGGTTTGATAATGACACCCAGGATTGGCGTGCCACATGCTTGGTGCCCTTCCCAACTACCGATTACCCATTCGCTTCTAGCACATCCCAGAATATTGAACATGGCTTTCACATTCAATTAATAAACAAGTAACGTGGACAAGTTTTTAATTCAAAAGAGAAAGTCTTATTAATATTCATGGGACCTACTGCCATTCTTACAACTCTTTGCGAGTCATTTCTAAAGAGGCTTTTACAATAATTTTATGGTTATTGTCTTGTAGTCCGATCACATTCCTCTGGTTTGAACTTGATTCTGAAATTCCTGACAAAGTTGACATGATTCCCCCAAACCTAGCCTTCCAAAATCATTTCTAAGCAAATCAGGGGGATAATTGAGGGCATCTGCATTGACTCTTAGTGGCCAGCCGTCAGCTGCTTATCCCTCACCATCACCTCGGACGGGCACCATATAGTAGGCCGGTGGAACTTCTGGATACCGATCTAGTGCCCAGCTCACACATGTTCGCCTGCCGCTCCTTGAGGACTATCTTGGTCGTGGATCCGAGGACTTGGCAGACCGAATAGACGCCGGGCCTACTCTTGGAGGAAATTGTTCATTTACGACTGGTGGCGTGCAAGCGTCACCCATTTTTGACGTTACATTTCATTCTACGGCTGAGTCATAATGGGTGATTTCTGGTCATTTTTTTTACATTTTATTCTACGGCTCAATGAGGAGAGCTATTGTCAAACTTTTTTCTTCCTGCGATCTCCTTCCTCTTTCCGCACTGACCAGCTTCCGCTCGCTCCATTTCTCTATCCTCTAATTCTTCCATTTTCTTCATCCACTCTGTTCTTGAACTCTCCGACGATTTATGGTTCCCGTTTTCTGCCATCATTTTACTACGTAAACTGCTTTTTACTATGTTCCCCACAGACGGCGCCAACTATTGACGAGTGATTTTCATTCTAGGGGCAGTTTCAGGATAATGCTCCCGGGATAATCCTCCCATAACCGTGAGTTTGTTTGGTTATGGGGGACCAAAAGTATATTTAGTAAAAGATGAAGCAAACACAAGATCGACAAGGGGGTTTTCGTGGTTCGGCGGAATGAATCAGCCTATTTACATGGAAACAAAGTAGAGTGTTACTTTTATTATCAAACCGAGCTCGGGTGACCTCTTTTCAAGGGTGGTCTCAAATTACCGAGCTGTTTGTTTTGTGATGTTTATACAAGTAATGCTTTTAATGAGATTTTTGCTAACCAACCTATACAAATGAGACTACACTCCATTTACATAATAAGAGAAATACAACATTATTCTCATATCTCTATGACATCAGCCACGTGAATCTTCGGCTAATTGACGGGCTCTCTGCCCCAACTGCCTCGCCGAAGGCGAGCCTGCCATCTGACTCATTGTCAAATCACTCTGTTTTATACACTATCACACTCAACAATTATGATGACAGCCTGTAAAGGTGGTACATGTTAGAGAGAAAAGTCCAAACGATCCCGGTCACACCTCGGGCGTCATGTGGACAGCCAAATATTGTGTCGAACCACTCTTACTACTTCCGACATGACTCGAAATATCCGAGCTCAAGCTACCGGTCTGAAGTGATCGGTCTCGGCTCTGGTGTTGTCAGTCTTTGAAACATGTACCATGATGTGTCCTCTAGTCGGTCAGATTCGGGAAGCCGGGTCCAAACTCTATGCCTGGTCGAAGAGTGACTAATACCCTCAGATCATTCGTCCTCATCAACCGAGAAATTCATCTCTGCCCTTGCCGTACTGTTCAAAAACTTTGTCACAAAAAACAACATCAACAAAATTATTATCCAATATTTACTCTAAGTTTTAAAAAAAATACTTAAAAATCATAAACTTGAGCATGTTATAACCTAAAATTAGTTAAAATGAAATGACCAACGAAGATTATTGTAATAGATAAACGATAAACTTAAATAGACTATAACATAAAACCTTAAATAAAATATGATGAAAAATAAAATATGTATAGAATTTAGTAAAATTTCAATTTAGTCTTTTATTCTTCCTAATTCTTTTTTTACCTAGAAGGTCTTCACCCAGAGATTTATTACGCCTCTATATAGTTCCGTCTTTTCAAACATTTTATTTTATATCGATTTTGAAATTTATTTTGATAATGAGATTTCAATAAGGGATTTCTCAACCTATTAAGTTAAAAATCACATTAAAAGATAGAAAAATACATATTTTAATATATAAAAGATAGATAATACTATATTGAATTCTTTTGCCCCTGAATTGTTGCTCCATGAGAAATTGAGATGATTCATCCACCCTGGGTTGTAGGTGTTGGAATATGGATTATTCCCCTTGTTTGTTGAAATTGTTGACATAATTCACCGTCTCTCAATATTGATTTGGCTCAGGTCCTCCTCCATAAGGTGAACTTATGGATCCGGAAATATTTACAACTTGCGCGCTGAGTGTTTCCAGGCATTTGCATATTTGATCCAGCTTGGTATTCACTACTAAGTTGGCTCCAACTTCATAAATTCCTACAATTCTCTGGATCATGCTCCTTTCTATTGGCCACAATGAATTATTGTTAGCCATTTCTTCAATTAGGTCTCAGGCTTGATCTTCTCCTTTTGCCATTAGCGCTCTTCCAACAGCAGCATCAATTGTGGTTCTCATCAGTCCAGAAAATCCATTATAGAATGTTTGGACTTGAAGCCATTTTGGAATCTCATCGTGAGGACATTTTCGGAGTAAATCTTTGTACCTTTCCCAAGATTCGTAGAGAGTTTTCGTGTCTTGTTGTACAATGGATTTGATGTCATTACTCAGTTTTGTTGTTCTGGCTGGTGGAAAATACTTTGCAAGGAATTTGGTGGCTGGAGTGTTCCAAGTTGTGATGGAACCTGCTGGTAGTGAATGTAACCAAGGAATATGGAAAAATATGCATTCTTATTGCTTCTTCAACTGCTCGGTTGTAATTAAAAGTGTCGTAAACTTCCAGGAATTTGCTGTCACATGCAAATCATCTGAATGCATGTTTTGATGTCACATGCATTTACTGGTAAGAGAGGAAGTATATAGAGGAAATGAAGCCGTCAACCACTGGAATGGTTCTATCTCGAATAGGGACTTAGTTATCTTTCACTATTAGTTTTGGGGTTAGATACGTTAATAGTGTCTAATTTCTTTTTACTTATTATTTCTGTTTTCGTGTGTTTCAGGTTCTCAGAACATGCATTCAGATGAGATTTATATGCGAATTGTAAGCGGGACGAAAGTCACTGTTTTAACCGTAGATCCTAAGTTTAGGAACTACCCTCGGGTGTGTACCTAAAAATGGAAACTGTTATAATGTAACTAGTTTGACTAGATACATTATCTTTATATCAATGTTTAACCCACTGCGGGTGAACCTTTATATTCAAGAACACTAAAGTGTTTCTTTATATAAAGATGATATTGAGATAAACACATTAGATGTGAATAACAAAATTTATATTTTGAATATAAATAATATCTCAAATATATAACATGACAAATAAATAGCTCAAACTGATTTGATCAGTTAAGAAACTTAATTGTGGCATAGTTGTCAGGGACACTATTAAACAAGAATTGTATATCTGCACTTTTGAAGAGCGGGTACCAGGACTAATTTGATTCCATTCAAATAAAGTCTACGAATCTAGTTTATTGGGCAAAGTGCCTAAAACACATTTACTTGGTAAAAGTGTAAATGCCACTGATCTGTTAGCCCTAGTTCATAGTGAAGCAAGTGGGCCCATGTCTAGCTAGGCTAGATGTGGATATGAATATTTCGTGACCTGTACGGATGTGGCATCGCGTTATGGTTATGTGTTTCTTTTGAAACACAAAACGAAAACTTTTAAGTTTCGACACGAAAAAGACAAACAGATCGACTAAAGTATGAAACCGTCACGATAAGACCGTAATGGAAAATACTTAAGCAATAAGTTTCTAGTATACTTGAAAGAGTATAGTATTCTTTCAAAGAAGACTCCTCCCGGAACACGTCAGTTTGACGGTGTGTCCGAACAGGATTAACCAAATTTTGTTAGACATGATAAGGTTAATCACGAGTCGCTCTAAGCTACCATTTCCTTCAACGGATAAGCATAAACAGTACAAGAACTTATTTAGAATAAGGTTCCATAATAATCTGTTTGACAGATTTCATATTAGATATGAATGGGAAAAGAAACCGGGTTTCTCATTCCTGATAAATTTGGGTATGATAGGCATACGTTTGGATGATACCAAACATGAACCCAAATTGGACAAGTGCCAAATGTAGGTTATCCTAGGGATACTATAAGTATTGTACTTATACACCTCACAAGAGAACAATTAGATTGTTGCTCACCATGCAGTTTTCCTAAGAGGAATACCGATATACAGTGGTAAGTGGGAGGATAGTAAAACTCGATGAAAATCAAAGTAATACTGTTCAAGGCACTGAATCCTTAATGGAACACATATAGTTCATCAAGGATGCAACTATTATTATTAATCTTCGAATACACAAGAACCGCATAGGTCGGTGAGAGTCAGAAAACAACCTGGGGTATGGGTTTCTGATCTCACCTCATAAAGATGTCCATCTTATTGAGGAATACCAACTGACTACGTATGTGGAAATGATACAAAGGTATCGACTCCCTAATATGGCAAAGTGCCATATAATCCGAAATGGATTCCATGTAAATCACTGGAATGGTAAAGAGGAAGTATAATAGAGGAAATGAAGCCGTCAACCACTGGAATGGTTCTATCTCGAATAGGAATTGGTGGTGCAACCTCCAAGGGTTCAGGTTCTATGTTAACAATTGCTACTTGGCCTTCTCGCATTTCCCTTCTCAACTGTTTGATGGTTCTTTCAATTTCTGGGTCAAGCGGTCGGAGTTCAAAGCTTCTGGTTCGTCTCATGTAGTGTCTGAGAACCTGAAACACACGAAAACAGAAATAATAAGTAAAAATAAATTAGACACTAGTAACGTATCTAACCCCAAAACTAATAGTGAAAGATAAATAAGTCCCTGACAATGGCTCCAAAAACTTGACCAGCGTTTTCACACGCATATAACGCAAGCGCACGTATCGTTCAAGTAGTATAAAAAGTATCGATCCCATGAGGAATTAATACCTAATCTATTAATTTTATGAGGCCAAATGATTACTAGTATCTATTGGATTGATTGTTTTATTGGAATGGTGACTTTAAAATTAAATCAAGTAAATAAAAAGACGCGAAAGTAGATTGAGGAAAATTCAAATTTATAAAACTATCAAAGGTTGTTATTTCTTCCAATATCTTTTTAAAGATGAAGTGATTATTTCATATTTGTGAAATATATTGGTTTACTAACCTGGAACACGAAATTCTGCAAAAGCCTCTGTCGATGGTCAGATGAAAAAGAACCAGTGTAACCCAATTAAAACATATGTCTATGTCAACCAAGTTACTTGAATTCATTAAGATTAAGTTCCAATTATGACTACCCACGCCCAACAAGTATATGTCTATTTTGTAAGAAAATCTATTAAAGGGTTATATATCCTCAAGGAAGATAATGGGTTATTAAGTCTAAGGCTAAAACCTAAAATTCCTTTGTCAAATTTATTTTAAGTTTACCAGATCAATCATATTAATGGCCAGTTAACAAGAAGCATTAAGGTTAAGACTTAATAAGTAAACATTTATATTACCCAAAATATAAAATAACCCCTTATAAACCGGTGATATTGGAATTCATCACAACCCCGGATAACTGGCTTAGCTATGACTCATATTTACAACTAGTAAAATTTTAAAAATAAAAGACATAAATTAAAATGTTGAAAAGTAAATGTTGGAAATTAAAAAGGAAAAAGTACAATTAAAGAAAATGCTATGGGTTAAATGATCCACTTTTATTACTATTATTTTATATATCTCCTTTAATATAATATATTAACTTGTGTGATATTACCAACCAGCCATATATGCGTTAACCTGATTAAGTCAAATTAATAATTAATTACCAACCGACCAACCAGACGATATCCATGCTTAGTCAGGTTTAAACCAATTTAATATCAATTACCAACCGGTTAATATAGCGGTATCCTCATTAAGTCAGGTTTTAAATAGTTATTACATTATAATTAAGTGAGATTAATCTAAATAGCAATAATAAAAGTTTTACCTTTCACCCAAGCAGGAGGAAGTTACCTCCTCATTGCTGAATAGTAAAAACTGAAAAAGTAAAGAAAGTAAATTACTATTACAAAAAGTAAATAAAATTAATTAATGAACTGAAATTTAAACAAACTAGATACAAACTCCTTAGTATTATCAGAGAATTACAGAGAGGAATGTACATCTGAAACTGAAATTTCGAGCTGAATTTATAGGGGTCGATAGGTGCCACGCGTCACGACGCGACAATATTTTTGCGCGTCGCGACACGTTGATGTGGCAGACGCTCATTGGCTACGTTGATCTCTTATTTGCTGACGCAGCACGAGCCTAATAGAATACTGACACGTGGCAGATTTGGATGATTAACTCAATAATTATGCTGACGTGGCGATGACGTGGCGACATGTGACGATTTTGATTGTCGGCACCGTGTGATTGCGATTGACCGGCATTTTCACACGCGTATAACGCAAACGCACATATCGTTCAAGTAGTATAACAAGTATCGATCCCACAAGGAATTAATATATAATCTATTAATTTTATGAGGAAAAATGATTACTAGTATCTATTGGATTGATTTTTTCATTGGAATGGTGACTTTAAAATTAAAACAAGTAAATAAAAAGACGCGAAAGTATATTGAGGAAAATTCAAATTTATAAAACTATCCAAGGTTGTCATTTCTTCCAATATCTTTTTAAAGATGAAGTGGTTATTTCATATTTGTGAAATATATTGGTTTACTAACCTGGAACACGAAATTTTACAAAAGCCTTTGTCGATGGTCAGATACAAAAAACCAGTGTAACCCAATTAAACCATATGTCTATGTCAACCAAGTTACCTGAATTTATTAAGATTAAGTTCCAATTAGGGCTACCCCCGCCCAACAAGTATATGTCTATCCTGTAAGGAAATCTATTAAAGGGTTATCTATCCTCAAGGAAGATCGTGGGTTATTAAGTCTAAGGCTAAAACCTAAAATTCATTTGTCATGTTTATTTTAAGTTGTTGACGGCTGGTTTTGGTCTCAGGGCAATATGAGAATGTTACTCCCGAGACAATCCTCCCTCAATAGTGAATTTGTTTGGTTATGGGGGACCAAAAGCAAATTTAGCAAAAGACAGATAAATGCACCAATCAACAAAGAGATTTAACGTGGTTCGGTGGATCTTGCTCCAACCTACGTCCACAGGCGCAAAAAGGATGATATTTTTATTACTCAAACACACTTCTCAGCTCTCTCTTTTATTTACAAGTCTCACAATAATAATTCTGATGCCTATTGCACATACTTTACCCTTCTATTTATAATAATACAGAAATTAGATTCCTTCTCTTACAAGGGTTCCCAGTTGAAACAATCTCTTTTTCCTATGAGGATTCCTAACCCGAAACTGACTTCACTTTATTTATCCTATCAGGAAACTGACTTATCAGTTTCCGTGTGAAAGTAGGATAATTTTATCCCTTTTCCCCGTAAAAATAGGATGTCTTATCTTCTAGGCATGATTCGCCATCTGGTCGGTTTGGACATAGTCGGTCATCATGGGCTTCTGAGCTGAGAATGCTGTTGCTGAACTGATAGTGCCCGGTCGCCCAGTCTAAAGTGGTCGGTCGCCTATCGTCAAGTGCTCAGTCTCTTACTCATGTGGTCGGGTCGGCATTTTAATGATTTCGACCAAGATGGGAATTATCCATTTTACCCCTGCCGTGCTGCTTTAACTATCATAGGGCCTTTTTACATCGCCAACATCTGTCCCCTAGTTCTTGGTTCCAACGAGTATGCGAGTTGGTGCCGGGAACTATAAAAAAAGTAGTTTTACTGGCGTGCTACCATAATGTCCTTGGTTCCGAATGTAGTGCTCGGCTTTGATTCTTTTCTCTTATCAAAACAAAACCTTTCACCGCCTTTTCGGGCACTTCTTTCTCGAGACACGCAGTCGTCACATCTGCTTTAAATGCCCATCAAATAATCTTTTAGGGTTTTACCCCCAACCAGACACTTGTCGAGCATCTGTATGTTTCCCGCCGAAAGTGAACAAGATCAACTGTTCGCTGCTGGCACCTGAATACATTCGATCTCACCCGTTCATTCATCTCTATTGAATTGCTCCCGAGGTCGACACCTGGCGTATATCCAAGACCTCATTATGATCCGACGGTTAGAACTGTTCTGACGTTTACTATGAGAAGGTGAATTGATAATTTTGTGTATGTTTGGCAAAACCTTATCTTCTTCAAAACTTTCTTCTTTTCGACTACGATACGTCCGATTCAGTTTTTTGCCAAAGCTTATCAATGCATTTTCCATTTTACGAGCAGAGATCAAGTAAGTTTTCCGAACGACCTTCTTCATTTTTTTTTGCTTGCTGTGTTTGTTGTTTTTTCTTGCTAGGGAGAGATTCATGGTTTTAATGGATGTTGCTAGGGCACTCTAGAGCTTTATAGGTCTAGCTTTTGCTGGGTACTTTTAGGATAGCTGCGAGGTCCTGTTTGTTTCCAGAAATACGGCTGTAGACTGACCTTCCCCATTTTTATTTTTTCGGATGCCAAGGATGTCTGACGACAGTTCTTCCCCTGAAAATCCTGCTAAACCCTTGACCCCCTTACTAAAGAGCTTTCCTCGGGCTCAGGAGCACCCAGCGTGGAAGACCTCGACACTACCCCCACCCCCTTCCGAAATCGAACAGGAAACGTACCATCAGAGGTTTCCTCGGAAGGATCTGGAGCCCGGTGACTTTGAAAGCTCTGCTCTGGACATGGATCGGCCTTCCAAGATAACCGAGGAAGACTTAGCACTGCTTCGGCAATGGTACAATATCCCGGTAGACATCGCTCTTGAGGTCCGTCTCCTATGCGACCGTGCCAGTCAGCCCGACTAAGGTTCTGTGGCCCTTCTTCCTACTTTCTTCGAGTGCTACTTCGCCTGGATGCTGGCCGAGATGGAGATTGCCCCCTGTCAATTGAGTCTAAATAGTTGGAGGATCTTGGCCGGGTTATATGTAGCTTGGCATCGGCCGGGGCTCGGCGAACCTTCTTTCAAAGAAGTGAATAGGTTATACCGGTTGAAGGCCAACCCAAAGACTCACCATGGTTGGTACTACCTTTCTGCCTATGCCGACTCGTCAAACGTTGTCCGCAAACTCCCTGACTCCAACAAGAATTTCAAAGATCTTTGGTTCTGGGCCACTGGAGATTGGGGACGGGTCCTGAGATCGTATGAAGAGGAGATCTTGGTCCCGGACATCTTCAGAGCGGGAGGTCAGGAGTTTAACCTTTAGTTTTCCTGCCCTTAGTCTTTATGTTTGGATTCTCACCCCTTTTTTCTATTCCTCCTAGCTTGTTGGAGGGATGCTCCCAAGGTCTCCCGCCAGGTCCGGAAGCGGGTAGGCTGGGCTCAGTGATATGCCGCCCATTGGAGGGAGTTGATAAATGATATACAGCATTTGCTGAATCGGGACTTGTTCGGGCCGTTCCTCCCAAGGTCTCGAGTCGGATAGGTAGATTCCTATTGATCTTCTAGCCAACTCCCACGTTTATTTGGCATGCTGATGTTGTCTCTTTTCTCTTTTTTCTCTTTTTTTTGTATGCTCAGGTCCTCTACCCTTCTTTTGCTTTTGCTTTTGCAGGTATGTCGAAGAGACAAAAATACCTTGATCGGTTGACCGGTGCTGCGAAAAAAACTAGCCCAGGTGGGGCTGGTACTTCTCGGAAACGGCCTGAAACTTCTGAGGCTGGAAAGGTGGCTGAAGAGATGGAGCGTCCGAGCTCTCAAGATCTGTCTTCGCCTTCGGGGGTGCCTTCGATGGGTGCTGCCCGCTCTGGTAGTCCTCCAAGGTCTTCTAGAAGAATGAAGCATCTGTTTGGTGTTGTGGACCTAATACTAAGTCGGGAGTTTGAGGAGGAGCGGGTTCAGAATAAGGAGACTCATGCTCGGCAGGAGAGGAGGTCGTCGGGTGGTATTTCTAAGAAGCAGAAGGGTTCTGTGATCCTTGGCGTTGACGACCTCGGGAAGGATATTAGGGAAGCTACTTCCCATCTGGTGCCGGCTTTCAACGAGCTGGCCAAGGCCGTACCTCCGGAGAAGATTCCGGGGTACAAGGACCTTTCCCCCGAGGAGGTGGTTGCGGAGCTATGTTCTCAGATAGCTAAGGTTGTGTTACTTTCCCTCATTCTTGCTGTGTCTTCCTGATTTAGTTTATTTTCTGATTCTTTTGTTTCTTCTTGCTAGGAAAACTACCTTACGGCCAAGAATAAAGACCTCTTTTTGAGCCTTTTGTCCGAGGGTGGCCAAGCCCAGAGGCTCCAAAACCGTCTCACGGAAGTGGAGGCCAGGCTGGCTGATAGGGAAGAGGCGATAAAGAATCATGAGATAGCCGCGGCCGAGGCCATCCGTACTAACAAAACTTTTAGGGCCGCTGCTTCTTTGGAGAGGAAAAATGCCCACGCTGCTAAAGAGGATTTGAAAGCTGCCCAGGCCGAGATTAGGGTCTTAGAGGTGGAGGTGTACAGTGAGCAATCTAAAGTGCGGGCCAAGGATGAAGAATTGGCGAGGCTTCGTGACGAGCTTAAGAGGAAAGGGGCTGAGTTGGAGACCGAGAGGGATGCGATTCGTCTTGAAGGGGTCGGCGACTGTGCTTAGATTATACCAACGGTATTGCCTGACCTAGACATGGGGCCAATCCATGCAGCCATTCATTTTTGCAAAGGGGAAATGTCCGAGGAGGAGTTTCAGAAGTGGCTGCCCTCTTCTCCAGATGAGGTGATGGATCCTGACCCAATTTCGATTGCCCCGGTCCTCCCAGCTCCTCAAGAAGACCGTCCTGATGCCTCTGCCACAGAAGAGATCCGGCCTGATGTTCTTCCTGCTAAAGGGGTCCGACCTGAGGTTCTTCCCCTGATTCTTGAAGTATGGGTCTCCCAGGTTGTCGATGCAAAAGTTGATGTCCCTTGTTCTGAGGCCGAGCTGAGCCATCCGCCATCTGGTCCTGCTGAAGGAGTGTTATCAACCCCTACGTGGGCTGATTGACAAGGGGGTAACCCGAATGGGGCTCCGTGTAAATTTGACATACTTTTCTTTTCTTGTGATAAACTTTTTCTTTGTTTGGGACGCACATATATATTATATATTTCCTTCTCTTTGCACTTTTCTCTTCGTTCTATATGCTTTCCCTTGGGTTCTACTAGCTTGTTCTGAGGACGTTCCTTAGTGGGATGAGCTCCCGTATCGAGGGGACATAGCCCGACCCCGAGCTGGGATAGACACCTGGTTCTGGGGGGGATGTTACGTCCCTATTCTGGGCTGATAGACTCGGTGGGACTTTAACCCGACCCCGAGCTGAGAGAAACACTTGGTCCTGGGGGGATGCTCCGTCCCTATTCTGGGCTGATAGACTCGGTGGGACTTTAACTCGACCCCGAGCTGAGAGAAACACTACTCCGACCCCAGTCCGGGCTGATAGACTCGGTGGGACTTTAACCAGACCCCGAGCTGAGAGAAACACTTGGTCCTGGGGGATGTTCCAACCCCAGTCCGGAGGTTTTGACTCGGTGGGACGTAACCCGACCCCGAGCTAAAAGGGCATTTGGATCTGGGGGAATGACGCCTCTCTAGTCCAAAAGTGCTGACTCGGTGGGACGTAACCCGACCCTGAGCCAGTGGTACACAGAGGTCTCGGCGGAATGAAATCCAACCCCGAGCCGAGTAACCAAGCGGCCTTGGCGGAACGAAATCCAGCCCCGAGCCGAGTAATCTTTGGGATTTGCATAGGAGGGAAGTGAATCAACCTATGCAGTCCTACCCAATCTGGCACGGGCGTCCCCTTTGCCAGACCGGCGAAAAACAAAAACAAAACGTTTGGAAAATAAGATGAAAAATGTGGGGGTGACTCAGCACTTGTCCCAAAAAGAAAACTTTTTTACAAATGTAAACAAACAGCACGGATGCCTCAAAACAGCGTCTTGTCCGAGGCCTCCAAAACATAATTCTGAATCTTTAAATTCAGTGTCCCGACGAACCAGGATTTGGATCAGAGAGCGTTTAAAATGGTAAGGGCACATCCTCTATACGTCAGGTCACTGTGGAGTCTGTGTATTTGTGTGGGGGCTCCTCTTTACCGCGCTGGAGCAGGCACACGCCACAGGGGCACAACGCCTCCCTGTGATGCGCCTCTCTTGGATCCAAATGATGAATGGAACAAAGAGTGTTCGGGATACTAAGGGCACATTCCTCCTTAGGTCCGATATCACTGGAGCTAGCAATCGTCACAGGGGCATCATCATTCCCCGTGTTATGCTTTCTCACGGATCCATTCATCGGGTAAGTGAGGATCAAAGAGTGTTCGACACATTAAGGGCATATTCCTCCTTATGTTCGGTAACACTGGAGCAAGCAATCGCCACGGGGGTATCATCCTTCCCCGTGCTATGCTTCTCACGGATCCTATGCATTGAATATGTCCCTGAATATTCTGAGGCCCCCGAGCTTGAGAGACATTTGGTTCTGGGGGAATGTTCTGTCCCCATGCCAATAAGCATGACTCGGTGGGACGTAACCCGACCCCGAGCCGAATAGTCAAGTGGCCTCGGTGGAACAAGATCCAGCCTCGAGCCGATTATTGAAGAGGCCTCGGCGGAACGAAATCCAGCCCCGAGCCGGTTAATGAAGTGGCCTTGGTCCAACTGTCTTTTTTAGTGGGCGTCGAGTATGTCTATATGGCTTTTACTTTGTTTTAAGAAAGCGGATGAACAAATTTTTCTTTCTTTTTTTTTTAGAAGAGAAGATTTTATTCATGTTCGGGGACATACTGCCATTCTTACAGCTCTTCTGCGGGATTCTTTCGAGAAAAAAAAAAGCTTTACGTTGGGGTTCCCACCTCTTGTTGGGTTGCTGCGAAAAAGAAAAAGTAGTCTACTGAAAGTATCTTCTCAACATCTCGGCATTCCAGGGTTTCCTTATTCGCGTGATGTCCAGCTGTTCTAAAATGTAGACCCGTGGCTTTACTATTTCCGTAATTTTATAGGGCCCTTCCCATTTGGCGCCTAACGAGCCTTCCTCTGGTCTTCGAGTGTTTAGTGTGACTCTCCTAATACCAAGTCACCTGGGAGGAAGGTGCGGGTTCGAACCTTTTTGTTATAAAAGTGGGCCATTCTTTGTTGGTAGATTGTTGTCTTCATTGCTGACCTTCTCTCTTTTCTTCGATCAGGTCGAGGTGGCTTCTGATAAGCTCTTCATTCTGCTCTTTTTCATAATGTTGGACCCTGTGGGTAGTCACTCCGATTTCGGCTGGTATAACGGCTTCGCATCCGTAGGCTAAGGAGAACGAAGTCTCTCCTGTGGAATTTTTATAGGTCGTCCGATGTGCCCATAGCACTTCTGGCAGCTCCTCGACCCATGAGCCTTTGCTGGATCCAAGCCAAGCTTTGAGATTTACTTTGATGATTTTGTTTGTGGCTTCGACCTGCCTGTTTGACTTGGAATGGGCTGGTAAGGCGAATCTCAGGGCGATCTGGAGGTCTTCACAGAGTTTCCTGAAGCCTTTGTTGTCGAACTGCTTTTCATTATCGGTAATGATGGCTTGAGGGATGCCGAACTGGCAGATGATATTTTTCTTCAGAAATCCCGTAGCATTTTTCTCTGTGATGGTGGATAGGGGTTCGGCTTCCACCCATTTGGTGAAATAGTTTATGGCCACGATGGCGTATTTGGCCTGTCCTCGACCCCGCGGCATTGGTCCGATGATGTCTAGCCCCCATTAGGCGAACGGCCAGGGACTGAGCAGGGTAGCTAACTGTTCTACTGGCTGGTGGTGAATATTGGCATTTTTCTGGCACCCTTGGCATTTTCGGGCCACTTTCATGCCGTCCTGATGCATAGTCGGCCAGTAGAATCCTTGTTTTAAAGCTTTGACAGCAATCGACTGCCCCCCGGCGTGACTTCCACAGATGCCTGCATGTATTTCCCTGAGTACGTAATCCGCTTCTTCTTCCGCTAAACATCTTAAGAGAGGTACTGTGTAGCCTCTTCGGTAAAGCACCTCGTCGATTAGGGAAAATTTGGTGCTCTTGTACTTTAACTTTCTGGCCTCCATTTTGTCCTCGGGCGTTACTCCTGCCTCCAGGTATCTCCTAATTGGCCGCATCCACGAGATTTCACATTCTTTGCTTAGTATTTCTACTTCGAGCTCCCCTATGCTTTTCTCCCGGAGGCAGATGATAGGGATTACTCTGAGGTTTTCTTCTTTTGTTGAGGATGCGAGCCGTGCCAAGGAGTCTGCCTCATAGTTTTTTTCTCAATTAATTTGCTCGAAGCGTACGTTCCCCATCTTTTCCGTCAACTTTCTTACCTCAGTTAAGTAGGCCATCATGTTTGGCTCTCGGGCTTGAAACTCCCCCTTTAGCTGTTGAATTGCCAACTGCGAGTCACTTTTTACTACTACGTCACAGACTCCCACCACCGTATATAGTCTTAACCCGGCCAGGATTGCCTCGTACTCTGCTTCATTGTTCGTAGCTTTGAAGGCGAATCTTATGGCGAGTAGTACTTCTTCTCCTTTATCGTTTTTTAGCACGATTCCTGCTCCATTGCCCTGCGAGCTGGTGGACCCGTCTACAGACATCTCCCATTTGTCCTCCTTTACTGTCATGACCTAGGGTTAGGTGAATTCGGCGACGAAGTCTGCTAGGGCTTGCCCTTTTATCGCTGCTCTCGGGATGTAAGGGATGTCATATTCACTCAGTTCTACTGACCATTTCATTAACCGGCCGGAGACATCTGGCTTCTGCAGGATCTGTTTTAGAGGGTAGTCGGTGTAGACACCGATGGGATGGGCTTGGAAATAAGGTCGCAGTTTCCGAGCTGCAGTGACTAGTGATAAGGCAATCAGTTCATGTACTGGATACCGGGTCTCGGTGTCTATCAGAGCTTTACTGGTGTAATACACTGGTTTTTGACCTTGTGGCCTCTTGTACTAGTACCGAACTTACTGCGTGTTTGAGACAGCCAGGTATAAGTACAAGGTTTCTCCTGGGAGCGGTTTTGCTAGGAGTGTGGGCTGCATTAAATATTGTTTTAACTGCAGGAAGGCCTCCTCGCATTCCGGCGTCCAGTCGATTTCCTTTTTTGCTTTCTTGATGACGTTGAAGAAGGGTGGCATTTGTCAGTTGCTCGGGAAATGAATCGGTTAAGCACGGCCATCCTACCGGTCAGGCTTTGTACTTCTTTTACTGTCCTGGGGGGATTTTAAGTCCAATACAGCTTGGATCTTCTGTGGATTTGCTTCTATGCCTCGGGAGCTTACCATGTAGCCTAAAAATTTTCCCGAGGCCACCCCGAAAGCACATTTTTCTGGGTTGAGCTTTTAAATTATGTTTCCTCAGTAGCTCAAAAGTTTTCTTCAGGTCGGTAACATGACATCTCAGTTCTTCAGACATTGTTATCATGTCGTCGACGTATACCAGCAATGACGTGCCGATGAGTGGCTTGAAAATTCTGTTCACTAACCTTTGAAAAGTTGCCCATGCATTCTTTATTCGAAGGGCATCACTTTATAACAATAAAGCCCTTGATCGGTGATAAAAGTTGTTTTCTCCTCGTCTGTCGGATGCATCTTGACCTGGTTGTATCCTGAGAAGGCGTCCATAAAACTTAGCAATCCTTGGCAGGCTGTTGCATCTACCAGCCGATCTATGTTTGGTAGAGGGAAGTTGTCCTTTGGGCATGCTTTGTTGAGGTCGGTAAAATCTACACACATCCTCTATTTTCCATTGGGTTTTCTCACTAGCACTACGTTCGATACCCACTCCGGGTATTTTACTTCTCTGATGAAACCGGCTTTTAATAATTTTTCCACCTCGGTGGCCACTGCTTTGCTCCGTCCTTGATTGAAGTTTCTTCTTTTTTGTTTAACCAGTTTGCGCGCAGGGTTTACTGCTAGGCGGTGGTTGATGAATTTTGGATCAATCCCGGGCATGTCGTTATGTCCCATGCGAAGATGTCCGGATACTCTTTCAGACATTCTAGTAGGCTTTGTCTCAGGGTATTGTCCAAGCCTCCCCCTATCTTTATGTTTTTTCCCGGTCCGAAGAGTTCTATCCCTTCTAATTCCTCAGCCGCTGCTAGCCGGGGAATTCTGCTTGGCCGAGGACTAGGATCTCCGCTGGCTTTTCCTCCGTCTTCATTCCTTTGTCGTTTTTTGGTACCCTCCTCGATGCAGAGGGTTTCTCGTGAGAGAGTTGCAAAGCAGCTGCGGGCTGCCTTCTGACTTCCGCATACGATCCCGATCCCTTCCCGGGTGGGGAATTTCAGTTTCAAGTGATAGCAAGACAGTGCGGCCTTTGTCTTCATCATGAAAGGCCGACCAACGATGACATGGTAGCTGTTCATGCAGTCCACTACGGTGAAATTTATCATGATTGTCCGAGTTCGGGGATGAGTCCCGATTGTTACTGCTAACTGTATCCTCCCTAACGGGACGACCGTTGAGCCCCCGAAGCCGTATAAGGGGGTGATATCGTTGGTCAGAGCCGCATACTCTACTTCAGGCTGTCCAGGGCCTCTTTAGAGATTATATCTACCACACTCCTGGGGTCCACCAGGATTCTGTTTACCTCGGAGCGCCGATTAATGCCTTGATAATTAACGCATCGTCGTGGGGGAAGCTTACCCCTTGGGCGTCCTCGTCGGTGAACATTATTGGTACCGACCGCCCACCTTGTAATCCCGTGGCCTATTTGTTTCTAGCACGTCTTACCCCGAGCTCTGCTATAGTTTTTTCTCGACCGATTAGAATCTCCAGCCAGGGTTTTCCCTCCTGCGATGATATTTATCTGTCGGTCATGCGCCCTCTGCCTAGCCGTCATGACTTCATGGTCAGTAAATTTATTTAAATATCCATTACTCGCCAGGTCTTACATCTGTTCCCGTAAATCTTTGCACTTATCTGTCGCGTGTCCTTTCAGATTATGATGTACGCAATAGGCTTTTGGATTCTCTTATCAGGGGGAATCTCCTGAGGTCAGGGTTCTATTAAGAGGCCTTTTCCCTGGATTTCCATGATGATTTGTCCAGTGGCTTTTTCAGAGGAATGTACGCATCTTCCCTGAAGACATGGTTTACTTGGGTCGGGGCTCCTCTTTCTTGGTTGTTCCGAGGTATCGGCTTGAATTCCTTGTGTTTTGGGGGTGGTTTTTTGGGCTCCATGCCTGCTCGTCGGGGGGCCTCTGCCATTATCGTCATCTCTCTGATGGTTGTCCCTCTCCGGGAGATTTTTTCCTCGTTTTTTAACGAGACGAACTTCCGGGCTACCTCCAGAGCGGTTGCATAGTCTGGGGTGCCTTGGATCCTTTGGTGGGTCCATAGTCTTCCGACTTTTAGCGTTCCCTTCAGGCTTTCCAAGGCCTCGGGAGACTCATACCCTCCAACTTCGAGCACCATGTTATGATACCTCTCAATAAAGGTTTTCAGGGGCTCGTCGTCTCCCTGCTTCATGAGTCTTAACTCTCCGATTGTCTTTTCAGGGGCGCATGCCCCTTTGAAGTGCCGTAAGAACAACTTTCTGAGTGTTGCAAAACTATCGATGCTCCTTGGGGCTAGACTTCTATACCATAGAATGGCGGATCCACCAAAGGTTAGGGGGAATACCTTGCACACGGCGTCCCCTGTCACTTATTGGACCTCCATCAATAGTATAAAGCCCTCAACATGGGATTTTGGATCGATATGGCCTTTGTAGGGCGTCATGGTCGGCATGTTGAACGTTTTCGGGAATTTTGCTGATTTTATTTTCTGTGAGGGGGGATTCCTCTTTGTCATCCCGGGCGTCTCATGCATCTGTTTTGAGGCTTACTCCCCACTTGGCCATCTCTTTCTTTAACCAAGATTTTACCTCGCTATTTGGCCCCATGTCGCCTTCTATGCTCTTCTTCATGTCTGTTGCCACGGGTACGGTGTTCCTCACGCCTTGGGATCTCCCGAACAGTGTTGTCGTACTCTGTGCCTCTTTTCTAGTGTAGCGGAGACTATCATAAGAGGAATCGGTCGAACGTCTCTCTTCCTCTTCTTCCATGTGTCATCTGCTTGTGAATCTTTTTACACAACTATGGTTTTATCCCGTAAGGCCCCTCCTCCTAGGTCCATCATCCTCACTTGTGTCCACAACCCTCTTTCCATTTGCTATCTCTCATCTTCTTTGATTAGTTCTGGTTTCAGGCTTCTTGCTGTTCCCCCCTTCCATTCTCTCCAGTCGGTCCATCATTGTTTTTAGGAGGGCCTGATTATCCTCCATGTCCTTCCTTATGCTTTCTTATATTTTCTTCATCCAATCTGTAGCCGGATTTCCCAATGATTGGTGATTTCCGCCTTCTGCCATCGTCTTACTACGCGAACCGCTTTTTGTTGAGGTCCCCACAGACGGCGACAACTGTTGACGGCTGATTTTGGTCTCAGGGCAATATGGGAATATTACTCCCGAGACAATCCTCCCTCAATAGTGAATTTGTTTGGTTATGGGGGACCAAAAGCAAATTTAGCAAAGGACAAATAAATGCACCAATCAACAAGGAGATTTAACGTGGTTCGGTGGATCTTGGTCCGACCTACGTCCACGGGCGTAAAAAAGATGATATTTTTATTACTCAAACACGCTTCTCAGCTCTCTCTTCTGTTTACAAGTCTCACAATAATGATTATGATGCCTATTGCACATACTCTACCCTTCTATTTATAATAATACAGAAATCAGATTCCTTCTTTTACAAGGGTTCCCAGTTGAAACAATCTCCTTTTCCTATGAGGATTCCTAACCCGAAACTGACTTCACTTTATTTATCCTATCAGGACACTGACTTATCAGTTTCCGTGTGAAAGTAGGATAATTTTATCCCCTTTTCCCGTAAAAATAAGATGTCTTATCTTCTGGGCATGATTCGCCATCTGGTCGGTTTGGACATGGTCGGTCATCATGGGCTTCTGAGCTGAGAATGCTGTTGCTGAACTGATAGTGCCCGGTCACCCGGTCTAAAGTGGTCGGTCGCCTATCGTCAAGTGCTCGGTCTCTTACTCATGTGGTCTAGTAGGCATTTTAATGATTTCGACCAAGATGGGAATTATCCCTTTTACCCCTGCTGTGCTGCTTTAACTGTCATAGGGCCTTTTTACACCGTCAACAAAGTTTACCAGATCAATCTTATTAATGGCTAGTTAAAAATAAGCATTAAGTTTAAGACTTAATAAGTAAGCCTTCATATTACCCAAACTATAAAATATTCCTTTATAAACCGATGATATTGGAATTCATCACAACCCCAGATAAAGGGCTTAGCTACGACTCATATTTAAAACTAGTAAAAACTTAAAAATAACAGACATAAATTAAAATGCTGAAAAATAAATGTTGGAAATTAAAAAGGAAAAAGTACAATTAAAGAAAATTCTAGGGTTAAAGAATCTACTTTTATTACTACTATTTTAGATATCTCCCTTAATATAATATATTAACTTGTGTGATATTACCAACCTGCCATATAGGCGGTAACCTGATTAAGTCAAATTAATAATTAATTACCAAACGACCAACCAGGCGGTATCCATGCTTAGTCAAGTTAAAACCAATTTAATATCAATTACCAACCGGCCAATATAGGGGTATCCTCATTAAGTCAGGTTTTAAATAGTTATTATATCATAATTAAGGGAGATTAATCCAAATAGCAATAATAAAAGATTTACCTTTCACCCTAGCAGGGGGGAGTTACCTCCTCATTGCTGAATAGTAAAAACTGAAAAAGTAAAGAAAGTAAATTATTATTATAAAAAGTAAATAAAATTAATTACAGAACTGAAATTTAAACAAATTAGATACAAACTTCTTAGTATTATCAGAGAATTACAGAGAGGAAGGCACATCTGAAACTGAAATTTCGAGCTGAATTTATAGGGGTCGATAGGTGCCACGCGTCGTGATGCGACAATATTTTTACGCGTCGTGACCCGCTGACGTGGCAGACGCTCATTGGCTGCGTTGATCTCTTATCTGCTGACGCAACACAGGCCCAATAGAATGCAGACACGTGGCAGATGTGCATGATTAACTCAATAATTGTGCTGACGTGGCGACACGTTGCGATATTGATTGTCAGCACCGTGTGATTACGACATGTGTCACGAGATGATTGGCTGATGATGATATGGCTGACACGTGGCACGCTGACATGTGTCCCGGTGCATTTTAGCAAGCTCCCGGCGCACGTTAGCGGTCGCGACGCAGGCTGCGCGCCGCGATGCGAAAATTGCCATTTTACCCTTTGTCTGTTTTTCATTGTTTTGGTCCCGAATCACCTCCAGAGAGTCCTGAAACTTTATTTATCTACAAAATAACACAAAACACATCAAAATATTCACAAAACTCAAAAATCTATACAAAACATTAGGTCAAATGAGTGAGAAATAATGATATAATTACCACTCATCAGACAACACGATAGTAATTATTATGATCATTTTGGTTTTTATCGTTATGATAACAATGATTAACAGTTAAAACTAAACAGATTACAATGGTTAAAAATTCAAAGTAATCCTAATGATTGTTTGAATTTGTTTAATAATTTTTAATTTTTAAATCGTGAGGGTTGTTGTAATGGCAAAAAATTTACATAATAAATTAATGAGAAAAACCAAGAATCGAGTATGAATTTTTTTCGGAACATAAGAACATTAAGGTGGATTAGAAGACGAATTAGATTTATAAAGGCTTAGGGAATTTGTATGATGTTAAAAAATATGTGAGATGCATGAAGAAAATTATTTGGGTGCGTTTGGTAAATGGGCATACTAAGCACACTCCACCAAATTACTAAATACACTAAAACCCAAATGAAACAAATAACAAGTCTAAAGCAATTGAAAACAAACCAAGCCCAATAGTCTAATTTCAGCCCATGAAGGAAATTTTTAAATAAATCACTAGATTTATCTAGGGAGACCTAAACAACTCAAGATAAATTATAACAACCACCCAAGCCCTTTACTCTTGCTTTGGCCGAGTATTAGTGAGAGAAGATGGCAAGAATTCTTTTCAAAACTAACAAGGATTCTTGGAGAAAAATGAGAAGAATAAATAAGAAGCAAGCTCAAGGACAAGAACAAGCTCTTGGTAGCAAATTGAACATGGAGATTACTTTATTCAAGGTGAGAAAACTTTCTTCAAATATCTTACATGTTGATTTTTAGTATTGAAGATGGATGCGTGTATTAGTGATATTATAGAAATAATGTAGGTGACTAAATGCTTAGAAAGGGATTGATATTAGTGCATTATAATGTGATATAGAAACCCTAGAAATTAAACATTGAAAGAACTTGGTGATAGAATGTTGAGAAGATGGAAATATATTGCTAGTAATGTAGTGAGTGATGTTAAATGGTGAATTAGAATGAAGAAAATTTCACAAGGGGAGTGCTATAATAAGGGTGATTTTCGGCAATATAAAAAATGGGGAATATGGGCTTTTGTTGGTTGATAGGGTTAATGAAGTATGAACGTGTAACATCCCTCTCCTGGAGATGCTACCGGCAGAGAATAGATTGATCTATCCCCTGAGGCTATAACTATCTGACTATAATCCATCCTACATCTCTATCTCCAATGTAAACTCATACATGGGACAATAGCCCAATTCAACAACATGTAATGTAATTTAATACTTATAACAGTAAACTCAAATATATTTATCTTTACAACTTTGTGCTGGACACTTTTAATTTATTACAACGACTTATACAATACTAGTATATGCATGCAACTCTGCTATGACTCTGACTAGACTGTAACTCTATACTCAATCTGTTGAACCCAGAAACCTTAGTGTCTGCCATCAGTATTCATCCTCTCGAACTCATCTTTCGGGTAAACCAGTAAAACAAAGAATCTAAGAGTGAGAGGGTCAGATCATTTGAACGACCTAGTGAGTGGAAACTAAAAATAACAAAATCATAAGAAAAATCCAAAACATATCCGTAAATCATTTTTCATGCATGTATTGTCAAAAACATATCAAGCACTCAAAG
>SKCR01002306.1:0-27841 GCA_019454045.1 Zanthoxylum bungeanum | reverse complement strand
TATTTTGCTTGTTCTTGTTGATCTTGGGGCTTGGTTATTTTTCCAACAATTTGTCCAACAGAAAAGTCCACTTCAGTCATATGAGATGCTGATCACGCAAGATACAGAACTGTACTCTTTAAATGTGGGTAACTATCGGATAGTATGACCTGTTTCATGATTATCGATTAAAGAGACTAGTTTGCTTGTGATCCGATATATGCTTCTATGGGGCAGACACAATTCCAGCCCCAGGCCTAGCATGTGACATCCGATAGTGGATCGTAATACGCAATACTTAGTAATACTACATTTGATAAGATTATGTATTCCTTAAAAGAATATTTCTGGAGATTGGGATGGCACGGAGCTTTGATATAAGCCAACCTTGTCTTGTAGATCGACAAGAACGTGGTACTAGGTACGCACATTTCGGATAGTCTTGATGACCGCATTTACTGCCAACATATCCAGAGATCTCATGGTCACTTACCAAAGATTCACATATGACATTTGACTCGAATGAATTAATCTACGATTAATTACAAAGAGAGAGAAATTAATATGGGATTAATTATGGCAAGAATTTATCTGGGATAAAATTCGAATAGAAGAGAGAATGTGATTAATTTGGAATTAATCAATAAATAATACATTTGATATATTAAATGAAATGAGATTTCAAAGCGGAATTAAAATTAGATTTTAATTCGAGCGACCAAATTAATTTAGAATTAATTTGTAAGTGATTTTCGCAATAATTTTGCGAGGTATAATCATTTAATTAAATTAGATTTAATTATGTCGCAATGGAAAATTCATTTAGTTCGAAATGATGATGGTCCCAAACACAAGCATAAAAGGGTGGCTTCTATGGGTCATACAACTATGGTTCACATGTGGGTTTATAGGAGTATAGATAAAGGCTCCCGATGGTGAAGGGTTGCCCATAACTAGGTCTCCCCACTCAAGGGTTCGAATGACCAAGTGAGCGCACTTTTTTTATACCCTAAGGTATGTGCCAACGAGTGATGACACCATATAACGATCCGCCGCTTCGAGCGAAAGTGACTTCATGATACACGATGCCACCAAGTTAAAAAAGGGTATACAAAATATTGATACAAGGTCAACTAAAGAAAAAATCACAAACAGTACAAGACATTATTTCGGGGCTGATTCTCTATCCCCAGTGGAGTCGCCGGACTGTAGACATGGTACAGAGGTGGGCGACGCTGTCTGGGCTCGCGGCCCAGTTCGGAGTACGGAGTAGCCCACAGGGGACTAAACCGGAGAATAAATGGAGTCGCCACCCAGTGTGAACTGGGAAATAATTTAAGGTCGCACTCACCCTTTGCAAGGGAAGACCTCAAACCGTTGGGTTCGGAATGGTCTCTTACTTATGCCAATTGTAATGAAATGATTTATGCAATAATATAACAAAGTCTTTTGCAACACATCCAAGATAATTTAATCAACACACAAGTTTGCACACATATAAATGTAAAAAAAAAAATGAAGGCAAATGCGTAATTCTATAAACATATTAAACAAAGAAGTACGAAAATGTAAATAAGTAATAACAGTAAAAGCGTTAATAATAAAGAGAAATGATTAAGTATGTAATCCAAAAGAAAAGACCAAAGAGGCCAACATGCATAAAATATAATAAAGAAGAGTATGCCCACTGTATGCACGTTCGAACGGTATGGGATTGATGCATGGTAAAACAGAAAGCATGCTTTTGTGTAGCGTTCGGAAACGCGTTCGAACAGAGTGAGGCAGAATGCATATGTTCATGTAGCGTTTGAGAATGCGTTCGAACGATATTACCAAAGTGGTAAAAAAATGACATAAACATGTGCGTTAATATTTCTCAAGCGGTACATGGAATTTAATCCCAATTACATACCACAATACCGTCCATTCGGATTCAGCTACAAAATTATGTCTGTGTTACCATCCGACATACCACAAGAGGCAACACTTAAGCATTAACATAGAATGAATGCGAAGAGATAAATGAAAAATAACGAACCGAAAGGAGAATAACAAAATTAGAAAAAGATGGGTGCGACCAAGAGCTTTATCCAACACCTATATGGGATCTAGTATGCCCGCTCGGTAAAATATCATGGTAATGGCCGCCTTAAGCATTTTCCTCAAATAAAGGACCTTTAATCCAACGTAATTAGCCCATGCGCACTAGATGATAAAGCATAAGTAAATAAAGAAACAATAAGAAACGAAATACAAAATAAGAAAAGAGATGCGACCAAGGCCAATATCTATATGGGATCTCGTATACCTGATTGAACGTATTTCACATCCAATCAGGTGTACTTTTTCCGACGCAGTAAAATATTGTGGTAAAAGTTGCCCTTAGACATTTCCCTCAAATGGAGGACCTTTAAACCAATGTGATTAGCCCATGCGCACTAATTAACGATGCATAAATAAATAAGTGAAATAACATACAGAAAGTAAATAACAGAATAATGAAAGAGATGCGAGCAATAGACTTGGCCGACATCTATATGGAACCTCATATGCCCGATTGAATGTATTTCACATACAATCAAGTGTACTTTGTCCGGCGTGGCAAAATTTTGTCGTAAAGGCAGCCCTTAAGCATTTCCCTCAAATGGATGACCTTGAATCCAACGTAATTAGCCCATGCGCACTAGATAATAATGCATAAGTAAAGAAAGAAACAATGAGAAATGAAATACAGAATAAGAAAATAGATGTGGCCAAGTCCAACATCTAAATGGGATCTCGTATACCCGATTGAACGTATTTCACATCCAATCAAGTATACTTTGTCTGGCGCGGCAAAATATTGTGGTAAAGGTTGCCCTTATGCATTTCCCTCAAATGGAGGACCTTTAATCTGACATAATTAGCCCATGCGCACTAGATTAACAATTCATAAATAAATAAATTAATAACATGCGGAAGGTAAATAATGGAATGTTAAAACACCATCAATGAATGGATGTAAAATTAAATCACAAAATGAAACACGTGCTTGAAAGTTTCTCAAGCGGTACGTGGAGTTGTATCCCAAGTATATACCGTACTATCGTCCATTCGGATTCGGCTATGGAATTTACGTTTGGGTTTCCATCCGATATACCACAAGAGATAGCACGCAATCATTAACCCAATATGAATGAAAATAGACGTGGTGCCCTCAGGTCTTACCCTTTCAGTTGCTTCTCGGAAGTGCGTTACGTCGTCGTTGGAAGGATTAAGTTCCGTCACTTTTCCGGTTCACTGGTTCAACATTTTATCCACTGTTTTGCTATTTTTTCTGTTGTTTCGGTTGCTATTTTTGCTGTTCTTTTCTCTATTTTTTCCTTGCTATTTTCTGCGATTTTCTTCACTGTTTTATAGGGTGTCGTTTGCGACTTTAGGACTGGTTTGGGGTGTTTTTGGGATGATTTTTGGACTGGTTTGGGGTCTGATTCATGACTGTTATGGGGGTTGTTTGTTGTTCTTGAGCTATGGTTTTTTAGGTTTTTTTGGTCGGTTAAGGGGTGCTGCTTTAGGCTAATTATTGCTCGGTTATGAGGCTGCTGGTTGTGAGTTAGGTGGCTGAGTGTGAGTGGCCTATGGTGTGTGTGTTTATGAGTGGCGTGAGGTGTGTTTTTATGAGTGGCGTAAGGTGTGTGTTTTTGTAAGGGACGTGTGTGTGATTGTATGGTTGATCAGTGTGTGTGATGAGTGAGAGAGAGACGTGAAGGAGTTGTGTGCGTGAGTGTGTTTGTGTCTTCACGTGGCTTAGTTTCTAGGCTGCAAGGTGTGTGTGTATTGCCGAGTGGTCTTTGTAGTTATGGTTTATTACTCTGATGTGTTGTGTATGTGTCGGCTGAGTGGGGACGTGAAGGGAGAGAGGTTGTGAAGAGAGAAGACGGTGTGAGCTGAGAAGAATGAGAGGCTGCATGAGTTGAGAATAGTGTTTTAGGGTTTGTTTTTAGTGTTTCTCTTTTTTCTTTTTACTGTTTGAGTGGTTGCCGAGAGGGAATCCTCTTCTATGGTATATTTAGTGTTTGTTTGTTGTGAGTTTTTTTTTTTTTGGTGAGAGATGAGTGTTTAGGGTTGTAGGCACTGCATTTTTGCATGGTAAGTCCCGATGATGGTACCTTGTACGGAGGCAGTCTCTCTTTATGTCGCGGGGAGTCGCGGAAGCGGACGCCGGAAGGGAAAAGTTAAGAATTGACTTTTTGTGGATTTTTATTCGCTTGTTTTGTTCGGGTTCGTCGTCGCCTTTTCCATTTCAAAATCATCATTCGCTCGGAATCCAATCCTCGCTTTTTCTCACAGCTTTTCTCTCTCTCTCTAACTTTCCATGCAAAATTAAAATCTACCAACCAATTAAAATAATTTGAATTAAATTAAATCATTAAAAATTATCAACAATTAAATAATAATTTTAACATAAATAAAAAATAACCAAAACACAAAATAAAATACAGACAAATAATAATCAAACACCAAAGACAACTCCCTGCCACCTTCCTTTATTTTTTATTCAACAAACACACATGCCCTTCCAAAAAAAATGCTCCCCACCCACGTGAATCCTTCAAACCAAATCTCCATTTGTCAACAAAATCCTTATCTCAACCGAATTTGCTCTTGTTTTGCCCTTCAATAACGCTTGGAACACACCCCACACGGAACAAACCACCATCACCAACCTTCAATCATTCGGCTCTTTGATCTCCATCTTCTCGGTTCATCTCCCACATCATCCATCGGGAATCATCCCCTCTCGGCATTTGGGCAGCTCACCACTCTTCTGGACCTGATCACGACACCTCATTAACAAAAACCTTCACGCCAATGGAACCCACAACACCTCCATGCACAGCAAACTGATCATCATTTTACCTTCAACTCTCGGCATGATCATCTATCAAATGGATCCTCTCGGCTAAGATCATCCATGGCATTAATCACCAGCAAGCTCTCCATCAATGATCCACTCATCAACAACATGATCAACTCTCATCTTCATCTCACCATGATCCATGATCACCAACCAGATCTTCCCCCTCTCGGCTCGCTACCAACACCACACTTCACCCATCAATAAAATAACCCAAAGTCACTTGCCGAGCAACCCCTCTCCACCTACACAACAAAGGCATATAACTTGACACCAGAACACGTCCCACGCAAATAAACCCTAGCTGCTCTCCTCACTGCCTCCAGTTCAGCCCCTGGAACGTACGCCTCACACCTTCCTCCAAATCCTCTTCATGCACGCCATGATCAGCCATGCACATAGGACCAGTTCAGCCCTTCAACGTGACTCCCTTCACGCCCCATTTTCCAAGTGTAAGCCACCTGAATCATCAACGCACCAGCCTCTTTAATTCAACACTTCAGCGCATACAACTCACGTCAAATTGCCTCTTCACTGCCCTGAAACTCACACCAAAAATACACCCTTAAAATGCCTCATAGATCACCGAAAATACTGTACTCACCATCCCCCGTATATCACCGAAAACATTACCCAAAACTGCCCTCAGATTCACGTAAATACTAACCAGAAAAATCATTGAAACTAACTCCTATCACCACCGAAATCCTCACGTCAAGACTCCTCACTCACTGAAGCTCACGAATAGAACCCATACATTGCAGTTCACTAGTCACAACACCCCACATGCAGCCCATGCACACGTACCAAATCCACCAAAAAATCGAGCCCTAACTGTCCATAAATCCCCTTAACTGAGAATGAATAACCCAAGGGAGAGAATGATAATTTGAATTAAAACAAGAGAGAAAAAGCGAGTGAAAATAAAAACAAAAATACAAAAAAAATGACGAGTGAAAAAACAGTAAAAACGGCAGACCCGGGAAAACAACGGAAACAGCAGAAACAGTAGATCAGTGAGAACAGTGGAATGATAACCCTTCCGGCACCATGAAACGCACTCCCGGAAAGTGACTAAAAAGGTAAGACCTGAGGGCACCCTTTGTTATATTTTGTTGTTCCGGACACGGCGTGCTCGGTTGACGTAGAATACGTCCAACCGGGCATGAGAAGTCCATCATTAAGAACGGCCGAGTTCCTTGGCCACATGTTTATTTTGCATGTATTTATGAGTTATGTATTTACTGTTATGAGAATATTACTTTTGAAGCATGCAAACTTAGATTTAGAGTAGTTTACCAATGTATGTCTTGTAGACTTGGTTAATATTACACAAATCCATCCATTACAATTGACATAAGTAAGGGACCATTCCGAACCCAACGGTTTGAGGTCTTCCCTTGCGAGGGGTGAGTGCGGCCTTAATTCATTTTCTCGGTTCACACCGGGTGGCGACTCCATTATTCTCCGGTTTAGTCCCCCGTGGGCTACTCCGTACTCTCAACCGGGCCATGAGCCTGGAACGAACAGCATGGTCGCCCAGTTTCTTGTCCTACAGTCTGGCGACTCCACTGGGGATAGAGAATCGGCCCCGAAATAATTTCTTGTAATGTTTGTGATTTGTTTTTTAATTAATCATGTAGTTTAATCAAAGGCATTTTGTAAGGCTAGGTGATGGTTTGGTGTCTTCCTTCACTCACTACCTTTTTATAAGGAAAAGCTGTGAAGGCATCTAGATAATCATTACTGGTAGCTCGTTGTGACAGACTAGTTGGAGGACTCGTTGTTTATTCCTGTCACCAAGCAATAAGCCTAAGGGGGCTTGGGTACTAAGAGAGCCTCGCTCCACCCTCCCTATGGGGAATCTACAATGGGGAATCCATTTGACAGTCAGTCACACACCGTAACTCGTTGGTACGTACCGTGAGGTATAAAAAAGGTGCGCTCACTTGGTCGTTTGAACCCTTGAGTGGGGAGTCCTAGTTGTGGGCAAACCTTCGTCAGCGAGAGCCTTTGTTTACATTCTTTTAAACCTACATGCGAACCATTGTTGCATGACCCATATAAAATTACCTCTTTATGTTTGTGCTGTGGACCATCTTCATTTGGATTCAATTGGACTTTTGTCAAGAGATATGAACTGGTTGGGCCATTTAAACTAGAACGAGTTCGTGTCCTTTGACAATTGGGTCAAAAGTTTCTAAAATGCCGATGGGCTATTTTGTATTTAGGCCTCTTATCATTTGAAGTTTTTTAGTTATGTTATCGCATAGTGTAAATGTGTTGGGTCTTTTCAACCGGGACAAGTTTGCACCGCGCAATGGTGTGATTGAGTGCTTTAAAATGATGATAGGTCAACTTATATATGTATTTTCCGCATCACACGCATTTCATGCATACACGCATCATGTTAACCCTTTTGTGTCTTAAAAGCCATCATAGATTTCCGTTGGGTTAGAAAAGCAGAGAGACTCGTCAAGAGACCGTCAATCAACATGAGCAAGTTAGCAAACGAGAGATCCCGCCTGGATCAATTGGAGATTAAAGTAACCGAAATTATTGAGATGTTGCAAGTTCTGACTAATGTTGTGGCCAGTTTGACCGTACCCGGTAAGCCGATAACAGAAATTTTTACAATCAGAATGGAAAGACCATCGGGGAATCCTCGAAAGAAGCAAGCAGAAAAGACAGGATAGTCATTTAGAAATTGGGAAATGGAGTAGTGAAACTGTTAGACTTGGAAGGGAATGAGTTCACCGAGCCGATCAAAGTTGACAGATTGAAGCTACATTTTGGCCTGAGGAAGAGAAGACTGAGCAGTCACCAAGAGAATTGGAAGAAGACCTAACCTAACGGGATAGGAAACATATACATGCATACAACGCACTTGCAATTCTTGTGTTTGTTCTATGTTTGCAGGTTTCAAACAGAAAAGAAAACTAGTATGAGGAAACACATGGCGCCGAGGAGCACAATGAGGGTCTCACCCACCAAGAACAGGGAGTATCTCTACACATGTATGTGTATACATTACATGTACACGTCTTTATTCTGTTGTTTTGTATTCGCAGGTTTTAAAGAAAAAAAAAAGAAAGAAAGAAAAAGAAAGCAGCAAAGATCAAAAGGTGGCACAAGCACTGAGGATGACATTGAAGACACCTTGACAGATGGATTCTGGTCATGTCTGGCTGAAGACGATGAATTTAGTGGTAACAGAGAGGCAACCCATGCACTTTGTTGTGATTTCTGTTTTCATGTTTTGTGTATACATGTTGTAGAATTTTTAATTTCGTGTGTTATTTTTGTAGGTAAAGCAAGGACTGAGCATTTGAAGACAGATGGAATGGTGCTTGGCAATCACAAATATGAGAGCTAATTCATTAGTGGTGGCAGAGTAAAAGAAGAATTCCTGAGACACATCCTAATGAACTTATACCAAGCAAGAGGCGTATTGAGTACACAATTTCTTTGCTTTAATTATTGCTTTGATTTGCCTTCTTTTGTTATTTTCTGTTATTTTCGTGGACAGGATCCACAACTTTTAGACCTTTTAGGACTTCTTTTGGTATTTTCTTTTATTTTCGTGGATAGAATCCACGACTTTTTGACCGCTCACGATTTCTTCTGTTGTTTTGTCGTAGACAGGATCCAGAAACTTTTTGACCTCTGATCAATTCTTTTGTGGTTTAGCTAACCGTCGTTCTGTGAAAGATATTAGTGCAATTATTACTCACCCCTTTTCAGGTTCTATAAATTCAGCTCAACATTTCTCTCCTCAACACATTCAAATATACATCCAAGTAAAAGAGAGAAAATGGAAGCAACTTCACAGCAGCGAGTTAAGCAAATTTATGTTTTCTGTGGATCCAACACTGGTAATAAACCAGAATTCATTGAGGCTGCAAAGGAATTGGGGCGAGTCATGGCTGAGAAGAACATACACCTAGTATATGGCGGTGGAAATCTTGGGATAATGGGAAGCATTTCAATAGCCGTTCAGGATGGCGGCGGTCATGTTTTGGGAATCATCCCAAGACCTTTGGCGGACGAACTGTTAATTGGACCAAAAATGGAGATGAACGCATCGTATCAGGTATGTCTGAATGAGTTTATTGCGTTACCAGGTGGACTTGGTACCCTTGAAGAAATATTCACGGTAGCATCATGGGCGCATTTAAACATTCATCGGAAGCCCATTGGGATTCTCAATGTTGCGCATTTCTTCGATTTTATGTTGTATTCCTCGCGGAAGCCAAGAGACATGAGTTCGTCACCAAATCTGTGGAAGATATTTTCCTGCCTGCGACAAAGGCCGAAGAGTTGATTGACCAGATCCTAGCTTTTGAACCAAAGCTCGACCCTATCCTCTCCAAATTGGACTGGACAGATGGTGATCGTGGCAAGAAGCGCAGATTGGACATTGATCTTAATCAGTGATGTTTCCTAATGACCAGGTATTACAGACATGAAATATTTGAAAGTTTGTGCTCTAGTTTAATTGTTTAAAAAAAATGAAAAATGAAAAAAAAAGAATGAAAAAAAAAAATTTGAGTGAGAGAAGTCTTTGATAGTTAGACATATGTCCGGTGATGACATTGAATGTTGTAGGGGGAAACCCTAGAAACGATAAGTGCGAGACACACTCTCGTCCGGTATTTTGAATGGATTGATCTCAGTTAGGCTCACGAGCACTTGATTACAAGATCCTAGCAGTAGAAGTCTGAGTAGTTATATCGAGGTGACTAGTTGAAGAGATGATGTATTAGTGAATGACCATTTGTCTGGGTGTCCACACTTGTTTACTGATGCTATGATATATGATATGGTTGGAAATAAAGAAAAAAGTCTCTGAAATAAAAAAGAAAAGAAGAAAAAAATAGACCACCTATAACCGATAAGCGTGAAGCTACCCATGGGCGAGTATTAGGACCACCATGAGGAGAAATGCTACCTTAAAGGGTAGGTGTGTCAGGAAAAGAAAAGAAAAGAAAAAAAAAAGAAAAAAAAGAAAAAAAAGAAAAAAAAATGAAAAGAAAGAGACAAAAGAAAAAAAGATGAAAACCATATCATGTTGAGTATGCTGAAGTAATCACAGAATGTGATTAAGACATCCAGGTTGGTTAGACCCACTAGTTCGATTCTCTGAAACGAAATCACCAAGTTGGCTTACTTAAGAACAAGCTGCGAAAGAGCCTTAGCGCACTCACACACTAGGAGTCTAGTTCAGATCACCTATTCAGACGATCGGAGTTGAGTGTATTAAATACTTTGAAGGTTCTCTGGTTTTGACACAAAGCATTCGTTGAGGACGAAAATATGTTTAGCTATTAAGATTGTCTCGAGGAGAGCAATATAGTATGTTGAAATAAATCATTTGCATCATTATCAATCTTTTCCGGGTACGACACTCTGCGGGTTGAGGCCCACATCACTATCGGTCTTTGTCGGGTATGGCACTCTGGGGGCGAGTCACACATCATTATCAGTCTTTGCCAGGTATGGCACTCTGGGGGCGAGGCCCACATCACTATCAATCTTTGCGGGTACGGCACTCTGCGGTTGAGGCCCACATCATTATCAACTTTTGCCGCGTACGACACTTCACGGGTTGAGGCCCACATCACCATCAGTCCTTGCCGGTATGGCACTCTGGGGGCGAGTCGCACATCATTATCAGTCTTTGCCGGGTATGGCACTCTGGGGGCGAGGCCCACATCACTATCAATCTTTGTCAGGTACGGCACTCTGCGGGTTGGGCCCACATCATTATCAGCTTTTGCCGGTTACGACACTTCGCGGGTTGAGGCCCACATCACCATCAGTTCTTGCCGGATATGGCAATCTCGGGGCGAGTCGCACATCATTATCAGTCTTTGCCAGGTATGGCACTCTGGGGGCGAAGCCCACATCATTATCAGTCTTGCCGGGTATGGCACATTGGGGATGCTTCCCAGGGTTGAAGCCCACATCATTATCAGCAATTTGGGGATGCGTCCCAGGGCCGAGGCCTACATTACATCAGCATCAGTTGCGGGGATGAGTCTCTTTGCCGGGTATGGCACTCTGGGGGGAGGCCCACATCACTATCAATCTTTTCCGGGTACGGCACTCTGCGGGTTGAGTCCCACATCATTATCAGCTTTTGCCGGGTACGGCACTCCGCGGGTTGAGGCCCACACTCACCATAAGTCCTTGTCGGGTATGGCACTCTGGGGGCGAGTCGCACATCATTATCAGTCTTTGCCGGGTATGGCACTCTTGGGGCGAAGCCCACATCATTATCAGTCTTTGCCGAGTATGGCACTCTGGGGGCGAGGCCCACATCGTCATCAGTACGTTTCGCCAGATATGGATTCTAGGGGCGAGGCCCACACCTTCATCAGTATCAGTTTCGCCGGTTATGGCATTCTGGGGGCGAGGCCCACACCTTCATCAGTATCAGTTTCGCCAGGTATGGCATTCTAGGGGCGAGGCCCACATCTTTGTCAGAATCAGTTTTGCCGAGTGCGACACTTCGTGTACGGAGACACAGTATCAGTTTTACCAGGTATGACACTCCAAGTATACAGTATCAGTTTTGACGGGTATGGTAATCCAAGAATGGAGCAGAGTCGGAGAATAAATAAACCGAGAATGGTAATCGAGAATGGAGCAGAGTCCGAGAATGGACGCGATTCGAGAATGGACCACATCACAGTAACGGTTCGGGAATGAACCGCCCCACACGATAACAGCATGTTAAAATGAACCATCACATCATCAATATCAGTTTCAGGGATGAGTCCCATGGTCGAGGCCCATATCAGCTCAGCATAAGTTCTCAGAGATGAGTCACAGGGTCGAGGCCCACATTAGCTACAATATCAGCTTCGGGGATGAGTCCCAGGGACGGAGGCCCACATCAGCTTCAGCATAAGTTTTCAGAGATGAGTCACAGGGTCGAGGCCACCCCACATTAGCTACAGTATCAGTTTCGGGGAGGAGTCTCAGGGCCGAGGCCCACATCGCTTCAGCATCTGTTTTTAGAGATGCGTTACAGGGTCAAGGCCCACGTCAGCTTCAGTATTAGTTTCGGGGATGAGTCCCAGGGTTGAGGCCCACATCTGTTACAGTATCAGTTTCGGGGATGAGTCCCAGGGTCGAGGCCTGCAGCCGTATCGGCATCAGTTTCAGGAATGAGTCCCAGGGCCGAGCCCTGCAGCAGCAGCATCAGTATCAGTTTCGGGGATGAGTCCCCGGGCGAGGCCTGCAGCAACATCAGTACCAGTTTAGGGCGAGGCCCACATCAGTATCAGTCTTGGGGCAAGACCCATATCAGTATCAGCTTGGGCGAGGCCCATATCAGTATTAGTCTGGGGGCGAGGCCCTTATCAGTATCAGTTTGGCGAGGCCCATATCAGTATCAGTTTCGGGGATGAGTTCCCAGGGCCGAGGCCCAATTTGTCAGCGGTATTGGGATGCGTCCCAGGGTCGAGGCCCCCGTTGTCGGTGCAGTTATTGGATGCGTCCCAGGGTCGTAGACCCACTGCAATCAATATTCCATTTTGGGGATGCGTCCCGGGCTGAGGCCCATTTTGTCAGCGGTATTGGGATGCGTCCCAGGGTCGAGGCCCCCGTTGTCGGTTGCAGTTATTGGGATGCGTCCCAGGGTCGTAGACCCATGCATAATATATTCCATTTTGGGGATGCGTCCCGGGCCGAGGCCCATTCATCAGCAGTTTTGGGAATGAATCCCAGGGTTGAGGCCCACTTCATCAGTAGTTTTGGGAATGAATCCAGGGCCGAGGCCCACTTCATTAGCAGTTTTGGGAATGACATCAGGGTCGAGGCCCGCTTTCATCAAACAACGGTTTGAGAATGGACCAGGGGTCGAAGCACCTCAACATCAGATTAACTCAGCAACAGGCGGACCATGCGGCAGCTGGCGAGCCAGGTAAGTAAAAATGCATTGCACGAACTTTGATAGGATTGTCACTGGCACAAACTGAACAAATCCCATCAAAGTGGGGGCGACTGTAGGCACTGCATTTTTTCATGGTAAGTCCCGATGATGGTACCTTGTACGGAGGCAGTCTCTTTTATGTCGCGGGAAGCGGACGCCGGAAGGGCAAAGTTAAGAATTGAATTTTTGGTGGATTTTATTCGCTCGTTTTGTTTCGGGTTTGTCGTCGCATTTTCCATTTCAAAATCATCCTTCGCTCGGAATCCAATCCTCGCTCTTTCTCACACCTTTTCTCTCTCTCTCTAACTTTCCATGCAAAATTAAAATCTACCAACCAATTAAAATAATTTGAATTAAATTAAATCATTAAAAATTATCAACCAATTAAATAATAATTTTATCATAAATAAAAAATAAACAAAACACAAAATAAAATACACACAAATAATAACAAACACCAAAGACAACTCCCTGCCACCTTCATTTATTTTTTATTCAACAAACCACACATGCCCTTCTAAACCAAATGCTCCCCACCCACGTGAATCCTTCAAACCAAATCTCCATTTGTCAACAAAATCCTATCTCCACCGAATTTGCTCTTGTTTTGCCCTTCAATCACGCTTGGAACACACCCCACACGGAACAAACCATCATCACCAACCTTCAATCATTCGGCTCTTTGATCTCCATCTTCTCGGTTCATCTCTCTCATCATCCATCGGGAATCATCCCCTCTCGGCATTTGGGCAGCTCACCACTCTTCTGGACCTGATCACAACACCTCATTAACAAAAACCTTCACGCCAATGGAACCCACTTCACCTCCACGTACAGCAAACTGATCATCATTTTACCTTCAACTCTCGGCATGATCATCTATCAAATGGATCCTCTCGGCTAAGATCATCCATGGCCATTAATCACCAGCAAGCTCTCCATCAATGATCCACTCATCAACAACATGATCAACTCTCACCTTCATCTCACCATGATCCATGATCACCAACCGGATCTTCTCCCTCTCGGCTCGCTGCCACACCACACTTCACCCATCAATAATAAATAACCCAAAGTCACTTGCCGAGCAACCCCTCTCCACCTACACAAACAAAGGCCATATAACTTGACACCAGAACACGTCCCACGCAAATAAACCCTAGCTGCTTTCCTCACTGCCTCCAGTTCAGCCCCTGGAACGTACACCTCAACACCTGCCCTCCAAATCCTCTTCATGCACGCCATGATCAGCCATGCACATAGGACCAGTTCAGCCCTTCAACGTGACTCCCTTCACGCCCCATTTTCCAAGCGTAAGCCACCTGCATCATCAACGCACCAGCCTCTTTAATTCAACACTTTAGCGCACACAGCTCACGTCAAATTGCCTCTTCATTACCCTGAAACTCACACCAAAAACACACCCTTAAAATGCCTCATAGATCACCGAAAATACTGTACTCACCAGCCCCCTTATATCACCGAAAACATTACCCAAACTGCCCTCAGATTCACGTAAATACTAACCAGAAAAATCATTGAAACTAACTCCTATCACCACCGAAATCCTCACGTCAAGACTCCTCACTCACTGAAGCTCACGAATATAGAACCCATACATTGCAGTTCACTAGTCACAAAACACCCCACATGCAGCCCATGCACACGTACCAAATCCATAAAAAAAACCGAGCCCTAACTGTCCATAAATCCCCTTAACTGAGAATGAATAACCCAAGGGAGAGAATGAGAATTTGAATTAAAAATAGAGAGAAAAAGCGAGGGAAAATAAAAAGAAAATACAACAAAATGATGAGTGAAAAAATAGTAAAAACGGCGGACCCGGGAAAACAACGGAAACAGCAGAAACAGTAGATCAGTGAGAACAGTGGAACGATAACCTTCCGGCACCGTGAAACGCACTCCCGGAAAGCGACTAAAAAGGTAAGACCTGAGGGCACCCTTTGTTATATTTTGTTGTTCCGGACACGGTGTGCTCGGTTGACGTAGAATACGTCCAACCGGTTATGCGAAGTCCTACATTAAAAACGGCCGAGTTCCTTGGCCACATGTTTATTTTGCATGTATTTATTAGTTATGTATTTACTGTTATGAGAATATTACTTTCGAAGCATGCAAACTTAGATTTAGAGTAGTTTACCAATGTATGTCTTGTAGACTTGGTTAATATTACACAAATCCATCCATTACAATTGACATAAGTAAGGGACCATTCCAAACCCAACGGTTTGAGGTCTTAAATCATTTTCCCGATTCACACCGGGTGGCGACTCCATTATTCTCCAGTTTAGTCCCCAGTGGGCTACTCCGTACTCTCAACCGGGCCGCGAGCCTGGAACAACATGCGTCACCCAGTTTCTGTGTCCTAGAAGGGTTTACATTTTTTTTGAAGTTACCGTGTGGTTGTCAGGGAAAGAGAGAGATATGGCGTGATATGTGAGAATGGCCGAGAGCTATTAGGGTTATTATTTCTTTTGTTATGGCCGAGAGAGAGAGTGTTGATGAGAGAGAGGAGAGGGGCGTGAAAGAGAGAATGTATTTATGTTGTATTTTTTTTGTTGAATTTTTGTGAATGTCTCGTGAGGAGAGAGGAGAGGAGTGTAGGTTTGGTTTAGTCCTATTTTTATAATGGTGAGCTAGGGTTAGGGTTATGCTTAGGGTTTTGTCTAAGGAAATAAATCATGTAAAAAATGGATGTATAAAGTTATTAAGGGACATAAATTGTATAATTTTGGTGGGGATTGATTTCAAGATATTTTTAAATTTGGAATGAGATTTGATTGGATTTTGGCATGTGTTAAATGTGATTTGAATATTTTTGATTGGGCTTGGGTTTTGTGATGTGGGCTTGGGCATGTGGCCCTTTGTGGGTTGCATGGTTTTTGGGTCGAGGCTAACAGTTAAAATAAAGATTGATCGAGCGAACACGAGGCTAAACAAAAGAATTAAATTTTGATAAGATATTAATTTTTTAATTTTCCCTTCTAACGTCAGTTTCCCGCGACTTCCAAAACTTATCGAGTAGTGCCTCCATACGAGGCTAATAATTGGTCTTTATGCAAAAAATAGTGTCTACAATAGGGAAACTCACGCATGAGTGTGGGAACAATAAAGAAAGCTTTGAGCTTCTACATCCATGAAGTTTTTAGAAAATTTCAAAGTCGATCAATGTAAGTAATTTCCATAACTTATCTTATAATATTCACATAATAATCACGCTTAGAGATCCCGTGGCATGTCTAGGACACTAACAATAGTATCAGAGCAAGATCTAAGCATGATTTGATTCTAGGGCTTATATACTTTAATTTGTGATTTTTTGCTTAGAGCTTGATTTACCTAAATTGATTTTGTGGTTAGTTTATATGATAATGAATTGGATTTGTGCATAATTGGATTTGAGATTAATTGATTGGATAAAAAATCCCCAAATTCACAAGCATGGCCGAATACACCATAGAAATCCTCATGGTGATTTTTTTTTTAAATTAGACAATTGGATATGTTTAAAGCATGAAATAAATCATGTATGTTGATTTAATTGGATTGAAATCAAATTGAGTGTTATTTTATATAATTGCCGTGGGAATAAGCATGTTGGAATCGATTGATTTAGCCTCAAATTTATGTTGGACATGAATTGAGAATTAAAGCATGATTAATTAGATTAATTGATATTTTGGAAATATTGGATTAATTAATTAATTATGGTAATTACACTTTAAGTTGAATTAATATAAATTTGGAATAATATGTTAACTTAATTTGTTGTAATTGGGCTAATGGGCTTGGTTGGGCCAAGTATGGTTTTGGACAATTGGGTTGGATCCAATTCGGCCTAAAACCATTTCCATAAAGTCCAAATATGATAATTGGGCCTTTAAAAATTAATTGGGCCTACTAAGGGCCTAAATTGATTTTTGGCATAAGGTGATTCCTATTTGGGCCTTGACATTTTGGGTTGATCCATATTGGCCAAAGCCCATGCCTAAAGAATTAATTGAAAGCCCATTGGACTTTAATTGAATAGTATTCGATACTAATTGGGCCTTTGAGACCCTTGAAGATTGGATTTGGAATCCAAGTCTAAAAGGCACTATTAAAAGTGTAATTATTTAATTTGGAATTAAATATGAATTAGTATTGAATTTAAAATTATAGTTCGATATAATTCAAGAATACGTACTTTTGAGTATTTATTCTTAAACGAGTTGGACTCGCGCAAATCAAATCGTTGTTTGAACATTGGATGGTCATTAATTCAAAGATTAATAATTAGATTAGATTGATTGAATAACATGCTTTGTGTGAATACTTGGATGTATTTCTATGAATAATGTATATCATATGGATATTAGATGGGTGGGGGCAATTTTGGAAATTATTGTAATAAATTTAGAATTTATTAAATTGGACCTGCGTGTCCAGCCTTTCACCTCCTTATCTCTTTGTATTTCTCTTCTCACCAATTCCCCTCAATGCAAATGAGGTTTCTTTTAGTGTTATGTAATTGGGAAGAAGAATGTATAGTGCTAGCGGGAGAGAGGAAAAAGAGAGATTTGTTCTAGGAACAAATTGTTATATATTCATCCGTATATCATTATTAATTATTTGCGCCTTATTATGCTTTTAGAATGCATGTTTAAGGGTTGTATGATGAGACCTAATCAAAGATAATAAATTGGTTGCCAATTTACGCGAAAACCCTCACTCAAATATTAAGCGTTTTCCTTCCATTGAGTAATTCTCTCTCAAGATCCAAGATTGGCATTAGTTTCTTGGCCAAAGTCAATATCAATGTCCATCGCGGATGTGTTTTAACCATGAAAGCTTTATTCCATATCGCATGTCTTGGGTGGTTGTGACTTGTTGGCCAAAGTCAAGGTCACTTCTTATTCATCGACGTGGATACGAAGCTTTCCCATTGTCAATGGGTCATGCTTAACTGGAATCATTAAGCTTGTTGAGCCAAAGCCAAGGCTTAGTTGATTCAAAGGAAAAAGTTAGGAAATATATTGGATATATGTTTTGGACTTTGAGGTCCACCTACCAGATCTAGGAATTAGATGGGATCCATTTAATCTTAGAGATCTACCTAGTTAAGTTTCATAGAACTTGTTGGCCAAAGTCAAGGTTGTGTGTTATTTAACGGGATCCTTGCCCACTAGGAAACTAGGTTTCCCGAGAACTCCACAGAGGGTTAGAGGCTCGCCGAAAAATAATGGGAGGCTAGTATTAAATTTTCAATTCATTTAATACTTGCTAAACGCGCTATTTTTTAAATTTATTTATCGTTGTTATATATATATATATATATATATTAGTTGTACTAATATCGAATATTGCTTTCTATGAACAGTTGGACTGTACTAAACACTACTCTATTTATAGTTGGTTATATAGTTGGACTATAATAGCCATTACATTTGAGTGTACCTGAAATCGTTGATTGGATAGTTGGACTATTGCAATCGAGATGGCTGGAAAGATTAGCGTTAATGGACATAATCCTGGGAGAAAATGTCTTTAACGACGTAAATTTTCAGATTGGGAAATGAATCTCAGGATAGTCTTGGGAGCTGAGAAGTTACTCTATTAAATAGAGAAACCTCTTGGGCCCTGAACCCGGAGTTGAGAAAATAGTAGAGCATGAGCTTTGGAAGACTCATTGTGATGATAAATTTAGTGCTCAATCGTCATGCTTGCCGCAATGACTCCTCAGTTTCTTCGTCAGAACAAAGGATTGGATCCTTATAGTATGATGTTGAAATTGGAGGATCTTCACATATCTAACCTTAGATCTTAGAAGTACGAATTGAAAAAGAAGCTCTTTCACTCGCGTATGTCAAAGGGTACATCTGTCGAGCACTAGGTGTCACAAATGATTACTGACATCGAACAGATATGTTAGCTGAGTATTACCTACAAGGCTGAGACTTGCATAGATTTTATCTTACTGTCTATGCCCGAATGCTGGGGCGGGTTCATCATTAACCAAGAGAAAACTCTTGGAGAGTTAATGGCTATGCTCAAGGAGGCAGAGCCCGAGCTTCCAAAAAGGTAAGAAGCGCAAGACGCATCTTACTTCGACATCCTAGAAGGCCAAGGCTTGACCTAAGTCTTATGGGGTGTGAAAAAAAAAAGGCAAAGGCAAAATCGTCACAGTCTTATGGGAAGACCAATGACATATCCCAAGATGTCGGCCTAAACTGTGGCAAACGGGGTCACTGGAAGCGTGATTGTCGTATGGACAAGGCAGACATGAAGGAAGTGAAGCTGAGCAAGGCTCCGACTTTAGTTATGTTTGTTATTGTAATAAACGTGTCCACCACTGGTTTTAAAATTGGATTTTTTATACTGGATGTGGTACATATATATATGTACTGATGTGCGGGATCTGCTGATTATCAGAATACTGGCTTCAGATGAGATCGACCTGTGAGTCAGAAACGCGACGAGAGTCGCTGTTTTGGCTGTGGGAACCTAAGTTTTGTAACTACCCTTTGGCAATGTACTAAAATTAAGAAACTGTTATAATGTACCTAGTTTGAATAGAAACATTATCTCTATATCTAGTTTAACCCGTTGTGGGTAAACCTTTATGTTCCAAAACACTTGGTGTTTTGTCTATAAAGATGATATTGAGATATACACATTAGATGTGAATAACAATATTTATATTTTGAATATAATTGAATCTCAAACATATAACATGACAAACAAAAGGCTCAAACAGAGTAAATCAGATGAGACTTATTTGTGGCATAGTCGTCTGGGACACAATAATAAGACTCGTATATCCACACTTTCAAAGAGTGGATACATGGATGGATTTGATCCTAATTCATATGATGTCTGTGAATCTTGTTTATTAGGAAAAATGCCTAAAACACCTTTTTATGGTAAGGGTGTAAGTGCCACTGAGCTGTTAGCCCTTGATCATAGTGATGTGTGGGGGCCCATATCTATCCAGGTTAGAGGTGGTTATGAATACTTCGTAACCTTACAGATGTTGCATTGCATTATGGTTATGTGTATCTTATGAAAAATAAGTCTGAAACTTTTGATAAATTCAAAGAGTTTCAACACGAAGTAGAAAAATAGACCGGCAAAAATATTAAAACATTACGGTCGGACAGTGATGGAGAATACTTAAGCAATGAGTTTCTTGATTACTTGAAAAATTATGGTATTCTTTCATAGTGTACTCCTCCCGAACACCTCAATGAAAGGTGTGTCTGAACGGAGAAACCGAACTTTGTTGGACATGGTAAGGTTTATGATGAGTCCACTGAGCTACCAATTTCCTTCACGGGATACGCATTGAACAATGCAATACTTATTTTGAATAAGGTTTCGTCAAAGTCTGTTGGATAGACTCCATATGGAATATGGACAGGAAAGAAACATGGTTTCTCATTCCTGAAGATTTGGGGATGATGGGCATGTTAAACATTTGGATAGTACCAAACTAGAACCCAAATCGGATACGTGCCTATTTGTAATTGGTTATCCTAGGGAATCCAGTAATTATTACTTACACAACCCAGAAGAGAACAAAAACATTTGTTGCTCTCCATGCAGTTTTCCTTAGAGGAATTCCTAAATGCAGTGGTAAGTGGGAGGAAAGAAAAACTCGATGAAAATCAGAGTGATACTGTTCTCGGCACTGATCCCCTCACGAAACACGAACAATTCATCAGGGATGAGACTGTTCCATAATCTTCTAATACAATAAACCTCGTAGGTCGGAGAGAGTCATAAAACAACCTAAGAGGCATGGGTTTCTGATCTTACCTCATGTAGATATTATTCTTATTGACGATAATGAACCAGCTACGTATGAGGAAGCGATACAAGGTATTGACTCCGCTTTATGGCAAGAGGCCATGAAGTCCGAAATGGATTCCATGTATACAACCAAGTTTGGACACTGGTTGATGTACCAGAAGGAATTATTCCTATTGGTAGAAAATGGGTCTTCATGGTGAAGACAGACATGGATGGCAACGTAGAAACGTACAAAGCTAGGCTTGTATCGAAAGGGTATCGTCATCACCATGGTGTCGATTACGACAAAACTTTTTCACCTGTTGCCATGATTAAATCCATTCGGATAATGCTTGCTAATGCTGCATATTTTGATTATGAAATATGGCAGCAGGACGTCAAAACTGATTTCCTTAACAGAAACCTTTTGGAGGATGTTTTATATAACAGTCTGACGGTTTTATCGTGCCAAAACATGTAAACTAGGTTTGCAAGTTAAATCAATCCATTTATGGATTGAAGCAAGCATTGCGTTCTTGGAACCAACGTTTTGATGAGATCATAATGGTATATTGTTTCATTCAAAAAAAGATGATTCTTGTGTATATAAGAAGTTAGTGGGAGCGCACTGACATTGATTGTCCTATACGTTGATGATATATTGCTTCTTAGCAATTACATTCCCATATTAAAATCGGTGAAAGTTTTGCTTTCATTAAAATTCTCCATGAAATTTCGGGGAGAAGCAACCTTTATTTTATGAATAAGGATCTACTGGGATAGATCTAAAGGTTGTTGGCACTCTCTGAGAACTCGTACATTGACAAACATGTACGCGACCTGGTATCTCATATACTTTGAGATTCTGCTGTCACTATCAGGCCGATCCAGGTGATGGTCACTGTATTAATGTTAAAAAAATCCTTAAGTATCTTAGACGAACTAAGGATGCTTTATTAATTTATGAAGATGGAGAACTTGAGGTGACTGGGATCACCAATTCAAGTTTCCAAACTGATAAAGATGACTGTAAGTCGCAATCAGGGTACATATTTTTTTTGATAAACAGAATAGTAAGCTGGAAATCTTCCTAGCAAGATATTGTTGTTGATTTAACAACAAAAGCAGAATACATTGTTGCGGCTGAGGGAGCAAAAGAAGCATTTTGGATCTATAAAATTCCTAATTGGATTAGGAGTAGTTCTGTTAGCAGCTGAGCTGAGCCATAGCACAGGCTAAGGAATTATGGTCACATTAATGATCCAAATATGTACTTTGATATTTTCATCTGATTCTTGAGATCGTACATCGTGGCGATGTATAAATCGAAAAAATCATTTCAGATGATAACCTTGCAGATCCGCTGACGAAAGCTATTTCTAAGCAAAGGTTTGAGGGACTCGTACATAGTTCAGGTGTTGGACAATTGAGTGATTGGCTATAGGCCAAATGGGAGATTTTTGGACAATTTTGACCCATAGCATCACTATTTGTAAAAGACATGGTGTTTTTGTATAAAATAACTATGTGACAAATGAAATTGCTCTTTTATCATTTTCTAATTGGATTACTTGGATATATAAATGATAAAAGTCCATATGATTAGTACCAGATTAATAACATATGAGCTTGGAAGTTTCAACATCCATGGAATTTTTGAAATCCTAAATCCAATCAATGTAAGTATTCTGCAACTTTCTTGATTAATTCACACACTAGTCACACTTAGAGATCCCGTGGCATGTCTAGGACAATAACAATGGTATCAGAGTTAGATCTATGCAAGATTTGGATTCTAGGGTTTGTAAACTTTAATTTGGGATTTCATGCTTCGAGTATGTATTTTCTTAAAATGATGGTTTGGTTGAGCTTGTATGATGTTTAATTGGATTTGTGCATCATTGATTTTGTAATAAATTGATTAGATCAAAAATCCCCAAAATCCATGCTTTGCCGATTACTACCATATGAGAGCTCATGGTTAAATTTTTGAATTAGACATTTGGATGTGTTGATTCACATGAAATTGAATGTTAATTGTTGATTTAATTAGATTGAAATCAAAATTGGATGTTAATTTCATGTATTATCGTGAGTATGAAGCTTGTTGGAATGGATTGATTGTGCTTTAATTTGTGTTGGACATGAATTAGAGGTTAAGCATGATTAATTAGATTAATTAATTAATTGTGTTAATTACACTTTAATTGAATTAATGTGTAATTTGGAATGATATATTAATTTAATTTGTTGTAATTGGGCTAATGGACTTGGTTAGGCCAAATTTTAGTCTTGGATTATATTTAGGCCTAAACCATTTCCATAAAGTCCAAAATATGACAATTAGGCCTTTAATAATTTAATTGGGCCTAAATTGATTTTATGGCATATGATGATTCCTAAATGGGCCAAGACTTTTGGGTTTGATCTATAATGGCCAAACCCCACGCCAAAAGAATTAATTGAAAGCCCATTGGACTTTGATTAAATAGTATTGGATACTAATTGGGCCTTTGAGACCCATTAAGATTGGATTTGGAATCCAAATGTAGGCACTGCATTTTTGCATATAAGCCTCGTGTTGGTTTCTAATTAAGTCCCAAGAATAATCAAATCAAGCATGAAAAACGCATGAATACACAAAGGAGAATGGCTTTGCTCATTTAGAGTAAATTGCCTCTGAAGTTACTTTTGGCCAAAAAGCAAAAAGCATTTTGCTCTCTCTCTGTGAAGGCCGATTGCTCTCTCTCTGTTAGTCGATTTGTTGCTTCTCTTGGAGGGTAAATTTTTTGTAATTTTGTTCTTGCTAGCATATATGGGAGTCAAATGAAGGTGATAAGGATACTCAACCATGAGCTTGGAAGCTTCAACATCCATGGAATTTTTAAAATCCTAAATCCGATCAATGTAAGTATTCTGCAACTTTCTTGATTAATTCACACACTAATCACACTTAGAGATCCCGTGGCATGTCTAGGACACTATCATTGATGAATGAGATGATGATTGAGTGAATTTTTTTAGTATTAAGACAATGAGATTTTGAAAAATCCCAACTTGTTAAGTTTTGGGTTTAATTATATGGAGTATATGAAATAGACTGAAATTCGGTTGCTGATGAGATGAAGGTTTAGTTTATGTGGAATTCAGTGTAATATGATATATTGAGTATTGGTTTTAGCATAGGAATGTTAGGGTTTTAGATTGGGTGAATTATAATTGAAGAAGAAAGGGCAGAATCTTGGAAAACTGACTCGCGTCGCGATGCTAAAGGTCTGTGCGACGGGACACGCAAGAGGAAAATGGTAGCATGCTTCTGGATGCTGCGGGTCGCGATGCGCAATGATTTGTGTCATGACGTGTGTCATAAATCATTTCCAAATCAATTGTGAATCATCCCAGTTCCACTCTAGCGTGTTAGAGGCCACCTTTCAGGTCTCGTATCATTTCGTATACATATCTTACATAAAAATATAAACATGATAAGCTTTGTATATAAAAACATGTTGATGTATCATTAGGCTTAGTTAAGTACCGAGATTTATTTTACTACGTATATGCTAGTCAAGTTCCCGATCATAGATTATCCATAGGAATAATAATTTTCTTCGATAAGGGATCCAGTATCAGCCATATTCCAAAACTGTGAGTGGACCTCTCTTCTCAAACTGATTTTTTTATCAAATTTTGAATTCAGACTTACTTTTTAAAACATATAGGGCATTAGACAGAATTTTATTACAAATGCTTTACACAGTGTTGTTTCAGAAAAAATATTTTACAGTATTAGTTTTCATATATAAATGTTTTCAAACATGAGATTTATGTTTTCGATGCATGGGGTAAAAACCCACATCAGTATGTAACTTTACTCAGTTATAGAATTGACGGACATCACATATGCACATATAGAGGATTGGGGGGACGGTGATACGTAACGCCCCCATATCCTAGTTCTTGACTAGGGATGACAGATGCCGCTTGATCCTAGTTTCAGAGCTTGGAGGGTTGTTGGACAATTATGACCCATAGCATCACTATTTGTATAGAACATGGCGTTGTTGTACAAATTAACTATGTGACAAAGGAAATTGCTCTTTTATCATTTGTAATTGGATTACCTAGATATATAAATGATAAAATTTCATATGATTAGTACCGGATTAATAAGATATGAGACAATATTAATCCACTAAGGTTTAATCATTAAATATCCCTAGTCATAGTATTATCGATACTGGACATCGATAATGCGGAATAGATTAGTATTGCACTTGTGCGCATTATGGAGGCATAATGGCATAGTTCTCATATTTTTGGGTATTGGATACTCATACAAGTGTAATATGAGGTTCTGTTTACCGATGGTACGGAAACAGCTTCGCTCTGGATAGACCCCTCGGAATCCCATTGGTAGTATGACTATGTGTCTATGGGAATCCGAATCAGGGTAGGTGTATTTGGTCTTAACATGAGACTTGCATCGCTAATACTTGCGAAAATCAGTACACTTTGGTTTTGGTCGTCCGGGGCTTTAACAGGTTCTGTGCACGCCTCTTCTGGGTATACTGAGAATCGTAGTGTATTGGATGTGATGTCAAGATGGAAGTATCACTTCAGTCATATGGAGATGATGATCTCGTAGGATTTGGAACTAGTACTCGTGTATGCTGCAGCGTTTGGAATAATATGACAAGGTCATGATTATCCGATTATAGAGACAATTGATAGTGATCCGATATATACTTCGTACAAGGCAGACACAATTCCAGCCCCAGGCCTAGCATGTGACATTCGACATTGGATCGTAATACGCAATAATACGTATACTATGCCTGACAAAGATTACATATTCCCTTAAAGAATATTTCTGGAGATTTGGGTACGCACGGTACTTTTTTGATGCCAACCATGTCTTGTAAATCGATAAGAACGTGGTATCGGGTACGCACGTATTCGGATAGTCCGATGACCGTATTTACTGCCAACAAATCCAGGGATCTCTTGGGTCATATCCCAAAGATTCACCGATGATGTTTGACTCGAACAAAAATAATATGGGATTAATTATGAGAGAGAAAATCAATCTAGGATTAATTGCGGCAAGAATTTATCTGGGATAAAATTCTAATTGAAGAGAGAGAACGATTATTTGGAATTAATCGATTAAATAATATATTAGATATATTAAATGAAATCGAATTTCAAAGAGGAATTAAAATTGGATTTTCATTCGGGCGAACGAATTAATTTAGAATTAATTCGTAAGCGACTTTCGTAATAATTTTGCTAGACATTATTATTTCATTAAATTGAATTTAATTATGTCGCGATGTAAAAAATTCATTTAATCGGATTAAATGAACCCGACCCAAAGTGTGTAGAGGAAGCCACTTGAATTTTGAATTTAAACTGGGTCCCACCAATTTACATCACTAGTCACTTTTGTGATGGACATCTTGTCACATTTTTGTTGATGGAATGATTGTAATTATGGTAACTTACACAACATACTTTGATTTATCTTTTTGAAAAAGATATACTCCATTTGGTAGTTGATTTTTTAGATAGGTTTTTAGAAAACCAAAATATCAAATATCCTCTCTCTCTCTCCATTCTCCTTGGCCAAACTGGCCTTGTTTCTCTTGGCCGAATTGGCCTTGTTCTTGGCCGAATGGCCTTGCCTCACCAAGGCCGATCGGATCCTATCTCTTAGCCGAATCTTGTGTCTCTTGGAGGGCGATTTTTGTTTGGTTTTTTTCAAGCTAGCACTTAAAGGAGTCAAAAGAAGGTGATATGGATACCACTCTTGAGCTTGGAAGCTTCAACATCCAGAAAAAGTTTTGAACTTCTCTACCGATCAATGTGAGTAATTTCGCAACTCTTTTGATTTATTCACACACAAATCAATCTTAGATGATCTTGGCATGTTCTAGGAACACTTACAAATGGGTTCAGAGCCTCCTAAGGTTTATTTGGAAATCTAGAGTTCTAAACTTTAAATTTGGGTATTTTGCTTGGAGAGCATGAAAATGCGAAATTGGAAGTTTGGTTGATGTTAGATGATGATTACTAAGAGTTTTACATCATTGGATTTGTGTAAAATTGAATAGAATAATTTTCTCAAAATCCTTATGTTGGCCGAATGCACCCTATGAAGTGTATCATAGTGTTTTTTTTTTTAATTTTGACAAATTGGATATGTTAAAAGCGTGAAATGAATATTGATTGTTGTTTTAATTAGATTGAAATAAAAAATTGGATGTTATTTCATGTAATTGTCGTGGGATAGAAGCATGTTGTTAGAATTGATTTTGCTTCAATTTGTGTTGGACATAAGTTGATTAATTAGAGCATGATTAATTGAATTAATTAGTATTTTGGAAGTATTAGATTAATTAATTAATTATGGTAATTACACTTGAATTAAATTAATTTGTAATTTGGAATAATGAGTTAATTTAATTTATTGTCTTTGGGCTTAATGGGCTTGGTTGGGCCAAGTTGGTTTAGGATAATTGGTTGGTATTTGACAATTATGATCATAGCATCACTATTTGTACAGAACATGGTGTTCTTGTACAAATTAACTATGTGACAAAGGAAATTGCTCTTTTATCATTTGTAATTAGATTACCGGGATATATAAATGATAAAAATCCATATGATTAGTTCCGGATTGATAAGATATTAGACAGTATCAATCCATGAAGATTTAATCATCAAAACATCCCTAGTCGGAGTATTATCGAGATTGGACATCGATAATGCGGAATAGACTAGTATTGCACTTGTGCGTGTTATAGGAGCATAACAACATAGTTCTCATATATTTGGGTATTGGATACTCATGCAAGTGTAATAGGAGGTTGTGTTTACCGATGGTACGGAAACAGCTTTTCTCTGGATAGACCCATCAGAATTCCATTGGTAGTATGACTATGTGTCTATGGAAGTCCAAATCAGGGTAGGTGTATTTGGTATTAACCAGAGACTTGCACCGCTAATACTGTTGGTTTCTATTATATGTCCCAACGAAAGATTAAGCATGTAAAATACTACAAAGAATATATATTTAAACATGAAGTATGGCGGAATCATACTTACAATGCCTTGTGATGAAGAAGATGATCAAATGGTAGAAGCTCCAAGTGATGGAGGTTCGGCCAAGAGGAGGAAGAAGACTCCAAGCTCCAAGCTCTTGTATTCCAAGCTCTTTGATGGTTTCCCTA
>SKCR01002305.1:0-27909 GCA_019454045.1 Zanthoxylum bungeanum | reverse complement strand
GAAGCCCATATCGGCTGAGGAGCGAGGCTCCACATCACATTATATCAGCTTGGGGGCGAAGCCCATATCGGCTGAGGAGCGAGGCTCCACATCACATCATTTTGCAGGCGAGGCCCACATCATCAGCAGTATCGAGATGCGTCTCAGGATCGAGGTCCACTCAGTATCAGCTCAGCTCGAGACAGCTAGCTAGCCAGGTAAGTAAAAAATGCATTGCATAGACTTTGATAGGACTGTCACTGGCACACACTGCACAAGCCCCATCAAAGTGGGGGCGACTATAGCCATTGTATTTTTGCATGTGAAACCCGATGATGAGTCTCATTTGGAGGCACTACCTTTTGAGTCACGGAAGCCGCGGGAAACGGATATCGGAAGGGGAAATTCAGAATAAACAAGCTCACTGTCTTCGTTAGTGCTGTGTTTGTTACTTCGTTCGAACGTCAAACAGATTGCGGGCGTTCGTGTCGCGTTCGAGTCGCGTTCGAGGTAGCGTTCGAACGGTGTCGGTAATTCTGGTTTTGCTGCTAGCCTCACACCCCCAGCCCATTTAGCTCCCCAAAGCCCATAAAACACATCCCAAATTAAATAAATAAATATTAATTTAAATATTAAACATTAAATAAAATATTAAACCATTTACCAATTAAATAAAACATTTACCAAACTTAAACTAAAATTAAAAAGAAGATATGCCAAATTAAAATCAATCTTAACCAATTAAAACCAATCAAATATTTGACTTCCTAATCTAATAAGACATCTACCAATTAAAATAGCTGACTTCATGATTTAAAATTTTTGTCTCCCCTCAATCTTGTGTATACCATCCTTAGGACTCCTAATTTGGAAACTAGATCTCTTCCTTGTGAGACAAGGGCAAACCCTAGCTCTCTTCTATATAAACAACCCCTAACCAAAGCCATCCTCTCCTTGACACATAGAATTCACGCCCAACACTCTCTCTAATACACGCCCAAGACACTTCACATATACACAAAAAAGAGAACAAAGAGCCCTAACCACCTCCTCCATAGCTGAGACAACAAGAGCCTCAATCCTCCACCATAATCGAGACCACCACAAGCAATAACCCTCCTTAGCCAAATCAAAACACTCCCCTCCTGCACCGAGAACACATCACCCCATACAGCCCTTACAACCACTAAAACACCCCTAACAAACACTCAAAAATAGCCCCTGAATCACCTTAAAATAGCAGCCCAAATCCTCTTAAACCAGTCCCTAAAAACCTTAAAAACAGTAACATAAAAACTGCATAGATAATCTTAAAAATAATCACACACAACTGCACTAAGAACCCACGCAAACTTGGAACAGTTCATTGAAAACGTTAAAACAGGTGGCCCGAGCAGTGAGCAGCAAGACAGAGGCCGAACAGGAGCAGAAAAGAGTTCGAACCGCAAGCAAAACAGCAAAGCAGTGAGCTAGGACGCTGAACCAGTGAACCAGAAAAGTTGCGGAGCTTTACCCCTTCCGATCTTCGTGAAACGCGAGTCCGAGAGACGGCTTAAAAGGTTAGACCTGAGGGTACTTTTCACACCCATCTCTACGTGATTTTTGTTATTTATTTTGATTATACTTTACTTATTTGTTGAATCCTGTTTATGTATGATGTGTGTTGTGGGTATGGGATGAATGAGAAATGTGTTAACTCTCGCGGTATATCGGATGGAAACCCGGACATAAATTTCATAGCCGATTCCGAATGGACGGTAATATAATCTGTACTCGGGACACAACTCCACGTACCGCTTGAGTAAACGGCAATATCTTTTACCTTGTGTTGCTTTGGTTTGTTTATTTTTCGTCACTTGAATTCTGTATGTTGTTTATTTATGCATGATTCAATCAAGCGCATGGGCTTAGTGAGTTAGTCCAAAGGTCCTCTATTTGAGAGACGAAGAGCCGAAAAGGCCACCTTTGTGACACTACTTCGCCGCGCCGGTTGATTGTGGTTCGGTTGGATGCAAGATACGTTCAATCTGGCATACTTAGTTTGATATTATTGACTTTATCTTTTTATGCATGGTTCAATCAAGCGCATGGGCTTAGTAAGTGGAATGAAAGATCCCTTATGGGGAGGGGTTAAAACCCTTTACCACGATGCTTTGCCGCGCCGGTTGATGTGTGTTCGGATTGGACGTAAGATGTGTTCAATCGGGCATACTTGGTTTTGATATGATTGGCTCTATTTTTGTATGTGTGATGTGACGCGCATGGGCTTAATATGTTGGTCTAAAGGTCCTCTCTTTGAGAGACCAAGAGCCCCAAAAGGCCACCTTTACGGCAGTACTTCGCCGCGCCCCTTTATTTTGTTGTTTATGTATTGTGTCACATTTCATGCATCAGGTCTGTTCCCTTTCGAACGCGTTTACGAACGCAACTCAAACGCGCATACATTTTTGCCTTATCATGCATCAGGTCTCATTTCCGTTCGAACGCGTTCACGAATGCCATACGAACGTGAGCATTCTGTTTTTCACTTCCATTCGAACGCGTTAACAAACGCCATACGAACGTGAGCATTCTGTTTCATTTCCATTCGAACGCGTTAACAAACGCCATACGAACATGAGCATTCTGTTCATTTCCGTTCGAACGCGTTAACAAACGCCATACGAACGTGAGCATTCTGTTTCATTTCCGTTCGAACGCGTTTACGAACGCTACACGAACGCGAACACACCGAACTGAGACATATTCATCACATGCCACGTATAATTGTTTCTTAGGTGATTTTTTATGGAACCACACATAGTCATTCTTATCTTTGTGCACATAATAATGAAAAGCATGTTTATTCCATTAGTTGCGTCGTTTGCCTTAGTCTTGATTTAACGCATTACGATTCATATGCCTATGCCATGATGACTTTGGAGTATTATTTCTTGTGATATATCGGATGGAAACCCAGACATAAATTCCGTAGCCGATTCCGAATGGACGGTAATGCGGTCTGTACTTGGGATACAATTCCACGTATCACTTGGAAAAGTGCTCACATGTATGCTTGTGCGGATATTATGTATGCTTGTGTTTTCATGAATATGATATGCTGAATGAAGTTGTATGTTCATTGTTACTTTGAGGTATTTTTAGGCATGTGTTATTAGATATGAGATATATGTGAAATGTATGTATGAGTGTTATTTTGTACCAATGAATATAGAAGCATGATATTCTTAGGAATAAGTGTTACTTAAACCTGATTAAATTATTATGTAAATCCTTTCATTACAAATGGCATAAGTAAGGGACCATTCTGACCCAACGGTTTGAGGTCTTCCCTTGCGAGGGGTGAGTGCGGCCTTAAATCTCATTTTCCCTGTTCACACCGGGTGGCGACTCCATTATTCTCCGTTTAGTCCCCGGTGGCTACTCCGTACTCCCGACCGGGCCGCGAGCCCGGGACAGCATGCGTCGCCCCAGATTTCTGTGTCCCACAATCCCTTTCAAGTCTAACAGTCTCACTGTCTTCATTTCCCAATTTCTGAATGGCCAACTTATCTTTTTTGCTTGCGTCTTCTGAGGATTCCCTAAGTTCTGAGTATCATAGTACCAAGATTGAATGCTTTTCACATGCACTCATGTTGCAAGTTGAGAAGTTGAGATTCAGGCAAGTAAGTGAAGTGAACTTCTTTATTATTGTTGAGAAAAGGTCCGAACAAGCAAACAAAATCAATGTCTTTATTAAAAATGCAAGATAAACTTGGAGAAACAGCAGTGCCTTCTTCCTCAGCCTCTGGTTCTTCGTTGTTATTATCCCTTATCCCCATGTGAGAAGCTTGGTGGTTAGGGGTTTGGAGGACAAAGGTTTCAGGCAAGCCAAAGTTGATCATGGTGGTGGGACGGAGTGGTAATTTGGTAGAGGATTCATGTGTGTGCTGGGTTGCTCTCTTTCTGGGTCAGGTATTTTGTGGGTGTCAATCAGGTCTTGGATCTCATGCCTAATGCGGGGGCAGTTGTCAGTTTCGTGACCCTTTTGCTGGTGAAAATAACAGAATAAGTTCAAGTCAAGGTAGTGCGGCACAGGGCTGGGGAGTGGTTTAGGTTCCAAGGGTTTCAGGAGTCCTTGCATCTTCAATTTCTCAAACACCTTTGATAGAGGTCTACCCAAGTTGGAGAGAAACGTCTGTTCCTGATGGCAGTGACCTCGGCACTGGAAGACTTGGCTTCAGGATGTCCCCCAAAATTCCTTCTATTCTGGCCATAAAACTTCTGGTTTTCTGCCTCCTCTTCTTCAATGTCCATGACAGTTTCCCTCAACTGTCGGAAATCAGCAATCATGGAGGTCATCCTCCTTAACTTGATGTAGATCGAGGGCTTAGTTCCCTTGATGATCACTTTAATCTAGTCCTTCTCAGAGGGCCGAGTCTGCATTTTCATAAGCTGGCTTCTCCAGCGGTCTACATACTCCTTGAAGCTTTCCTCTGGCTTCTGCTTAGTGTTCTCCAAATCACGAAGTGACAAGTCAATCTTTAAGTCTGTAACATATTGCTTCAGAAAAGCATCAGCTAGTTCTCTCCAATCTTTCTTAACCTTCTTCTCAAGGCTATGATACCAAACCACAGGTGCCCCCTCGAGTGACATCCCAAACATCTTTTGGACTTGGCGCTGTGACAGGCCCACTGAACTCATGACTGAGACATATTGCTGCAGATGGACTCTCGGGTCTCCATTCCCATTAAACTTGGCCATGTCGGGCATTTTAAACTGAGCTGGCAGCTGTTCTCCGAAGGTCATTGCTTCATAATCTAACAACTCTTCATTTTTACCCCTCATTTTGCGGGTAACTGTTTCAACCTGATCCCGAAGCTTATGAAATTCTGCCTGAGACCCAATCATTTTTCCTGTTGCATACTCTGCCATGTCATCATCAAAAGTGGGAATATCATCCCCCAACCCATTCGGAGGCTCCTCGCGCCTCACATTCTCAGAATTTCCCCCAGCACGGGGCACAGCCATATTTGTCATGCCAGTAGTCAAGGCTTGCAACTGTTCAGTAATCTTGGCGAAACCATTCTCCAACTGATCTATTCGGGATACCTCAATATCTGATTCACTCATGTCTGTTCTCAGTATTTTGGTGAGTATTCCCTTTTTTTCTAACCCAATGGGAATCTATGATGGCTTTCAGAACACAAGGGTTAACATGATGTATGTATGCATGGGGTGTATGAGATGCATGTAACATATATAACATACTAAATCAACTAAAATTTTCAAACAAGTCGGCCCATTATCATTTTAGAAGCTTTTGGGCTAACTGTCATAGGAATGAACTCGTCCCAGTTTAAATGGCCCAACGAGTTCACATCTCATGACAAATGGTCCAAATGGATCCAAACGATGATGTTCCCAAGCACAAGCATAAAAGAAAGATAATGCAAACATAGAGTAATAATTTCTACAGAATGGCCCATCAATATTTCAGAAGCTTTGGCCCAATGGTCATAAGGTACGAACTTGCCCCAGTTTAAATGGCCCAGCAACTCCGCATTTCTGACAATGGTCCAACTGCATCCAAATGAGGATGGTCCATAAGCACATACTCAAGGAAATAATTGTTACTTTAACCATACAACCCCGGTCTATGGGTGGGTTCACAAGAGTATAGACAAAGGCTCTCATCGGCGAAGGATGGCCCACAACTAGGTCTCCTCAATCAAGGGTTCGAGCAACCAAGTGAGCGCACCCTTTTTTATACACTAAGGTACGTGCCAATGAGCTATGGTGTGTGACAGACTGTCAAATGGATTTCCCGTTGTAGATTCCCCAGAGGGAAGGTGGAGCGAGGCTCACTTAAATACCCAAGCCTCTTAGGCTCTTATCGCTTGGTGTCAGGAATAAAAACAACGAGTCCTCCAAATTAGTCCATCACAATAGGCTACGAGTAGATGGCCATATAGGTGCCTTCACAGCTTTTCCTTCTAGAAAGGTAGTGAATGAAGGAAGACACCAAACCATTACCTAGCCTTAAAATGCCTTTGATTAAACCCCCATTTTATCCATTATAGACACGGTCAATTAAAACATAAATCCAAACATTACAAGATAATATTCGGGGCCGATTCTCTTTCCCCAGTGGAGTCGCCAGATTGTGGGGACACAGGATCTGGGCGACGCATGCTGTCCCGGGCTCGCGGCCCGGTCGGGAGTACGGAGTAGCCACGGGGGACTAAACCAGAGAATGATGGAGTCGCCACCCGGTGTGAACCGGGAAAATGTGATTTAAGGCCGCACTCACCCCTCGTAAGGGAAGACCTCAAACCGTTGGGTTCGGAATGGTCCCTTACTTATGTCACTTGTAATGAAAGGATTTATGTAATAATTTAATCAAGTTTAAGTAACACTTATTTCCAAGAGGATCATGCTTCTAAATTCACATGCATACATCAACAAGTTCATCACAACACGCAACATCTCATGGCAATCTCATGAACATTTCTCAATCATATGATATGGAAAACTAAGAACAACCTAATCAAGCTTGAGTACTATCTCATGAACCTATTAACCAAATAACATGCCAACAGCCTAATCATGCTTGAATATCATCCTAAGAACACATAGAATGGATAAACGCAGGAATACAAATAATATGATTGGCTACATAATACAAGAAAGATCAACCAAGAGGCAATTATGCATGAATATGATAAGACAGACTCAGTTCAGTATGTGCGCATTCGTGTAGCGTTCGTAAACGCGTTCGAACGGTAAACAGAAGGTTCACGTTCGTGTAGCGTTTGATAATGCGTTCGAACGGTACCAGACCTGATGATACAAAATACATGTGCGTTCGAGTAGCGTTCGTAAACGCGTTCAAACTGTAAACAGAAGGTTCGCGTTCGTATAGCGTTCGAGAACGCGTTCGAACGGAACCAGACCTGATGCATGATAAGACCAAGAAAGTGCGTGTGCGTTCGCGTAGCGTTTGTAAAACACGTTCGAACGGAAACAGAAGGTTCACGTTCGTATAGCGTTCGAGAACGCGTTCGAACGGAAACAGACCTGATGCATGCAACACAAAGAATAAAGACAATAACGTCAAGCTTAGTATGCTCGATGAACGTATCTTGCATTCAATCGAACACACATCAACCGGCGCGGCAAAGCATCGTGGTAAAGGGCTTTAACCCCTCCAATAAGGGATCTTTCATTGCACTTACTAAGCCCATGCGCTCGATTGAATCATGCATATAAAGAACTAAAAACAATAATATCAAACTTAGTATGCTCGATTGAACGTATCTTGCATTCAACCGAACACACATCAACCGGCGCGGCAAAGCATCGTGGTAAAGGGGCTTTAACCCCTCCCAATAAGGGATCTTTCATTGCACTTACTAAGCCCATACGCTCGATTGATCATGCATAAATAAGCAACATGCAGAATTCAAATAACGAAAAAATAAATAAACCAAAGCAACATAAAACAAAAGAATGTGCCATTTACTCAAGTGGTACGTGGAGTTGTATCCCGAGTACAGATCATACTACCGTCCATTCGGAATCGGCTATGAAATTTATGTCTGGGTTTCCATCATATATACCACAAGAGACGACACTTTTCCATTCATCCAATACCCACAACACACATCATACACAAACAAGATTCAACAAATAATTAAAATACGATCAAGATAAATAACAAAAATCAAATAAAGATGAGTCTGAAAAGTACCCTCAGGTCTAACCTTTTAAATCACCTCTCGGATGTACGGCACACGATCGTCGGAAGGGTGGATGCTCCGCAACTCTTCCGGTTCACTGGTTCACTGCTCTCGTTCGTTGTCTCACCGTTTGGAGTCGTTGTTCTCCGTCTTTTGCTGCTGCTTTTGACTCCGATTCGCTGCCGTTTTGCTACTGTTCTGCTGCTGTATTTTAGTTACTGTTCTTGGGATGTTTTGGCTACTGTTTTTGGTGTGATTTTGGTGGTGTTATGGTGTGGTTCGGGGGCTATTTTGATGAGGTAAAGGGGCTGTTCGTGATGTGTTTTGGTCAAGGCAATGAGGGTTCTTTGGTTTGTGATCTTCGATTATTGAGAGTGAGGGAGAGTTGTGTCAATAAGCTTTGGGTGTTTCTTGTGGGTGTTGTGATTTTCGTGTGAGTTGTGTGTATGAGCTTGGGTGTTTCTTGTGTGAATGAGCTAAGGGAAAGGGGTTGGAAATTCTTTGCTTCTTTTCTTGTAATGGGCGTGCACTAGGGGAGAGGAATGCCTTGGAGAGGTGTTGTTTATATAGAGAATGGCTAGGGCTTCACTTTGTCTCACAATGAAGGGATTTGGCATTAAGGGAGGATTTGATTTGGTGTTGGACAAGGAAAGGATTAGATTGAGGGGGGACAAATCTTGACTAGATTAGGAATACAATATTTTTAATTGGTTATGATTGATTTTAATTAGGCATATCATCTTTTTAATTTAGTATGTGATTTTGTTTAGTTAGGAAGTTAATATATTTGATTTGTCTTAATTAAGTATGATTATATTTTATGTTTTATTTAATTGGTAAATGATTTAAATTTTTATTTAATTCAATGTTTAATTTAATTAAGATTTAATTTAATTTCCCATGTGTTTTAAATGTGTTTTATTAATTAGGATGTGTTTTATGGGCTTTGGTGGGTTAATTGGGCTTGGGTGTGAGGCTAGCAGCAAAACCAGAATTACTGACACCGTTCGAACGCCTCCTCGAACGCGACACGAACGCCCGTAATCTGTTTGACGATCGAACGAAGTAACGAACGCAGCACCAACGAAAACAGTGAACTTGTGAAATGAATCCGATGACGTACTTATTCTGAATTTCCCCTTCCGACGTCCGTTTCTCGTGACTTCCGTGACTTAAAAGGTAGTGCCTCCAAATGAGACTCATCATAGGGACTTATATGCAAAAATGCAGTGCCTACACCACCATTCTCTAGATTCCCAACCAAGTTGGCTTCTGTTACAACTGCTGAGAGGTTCATCTTTGAGATCTCATCAGTTAGCTGCTCATCCTCAGTGACATGAGCCTCATTTTTCTTTTTCTTGCACTTGTCCTGAGACTTTTTATTTCTACAGTCCTTTGTCATGTGACCATTTTTTCCACAGATGTAGCATTTCCCTTTGAACTTCTTGTTTGTTTGGGAAGAATCAGCTCCACTGTTCATTCTCTTGTTGCTGCTACCATTTCCACCCTCGACGATGTTAACCTTAGACTCCACAGTCTTGTAGCTAGCCTTTTCGGACATTCTGTTGTCCTCTTCGATCCTTAATCGAACTCTAAGATCTTCAAAACTCATCTGCTTCTTTTTGTGTTTCAGATAGCTCCTAAAGTTTTTCTATGATGGAGGTAATTTTTCAATGATTGTGGCAACTTGAAACGTCCCGCATAGTTTCATTCCCTCATCCAATATTTCATAAATGATTAACTGTAGTTCACCTAACTAAGACATCACCGCCCTTGAATCTACCATCTTGTAGTCCAGGAACCTACCCTCGACAAATTTCTTTGTCTGGCATCCTCAGTTTTGTATTTATTCTCGAGAGATTCCAAAAGAATCTTCGAAGAAATCATGCATTGGTACACAATATACAGGGTATTGCCAAGTTCTCCCAAGAGGTAGTTATTGCATAAGAAGTCGCCTCATGACCATGTCTCTTCTCGCAGTTGCTTGACTGTTTCTGTTTCTCCCTCCACATGACTCGGAGGATCTTTCAGGTACTTAGCTAACTGTAGTGTTGTCAGGTAGAATAATATTTTGCTCTGCCACTGTTTGAAGTTTTCTCCACCAAACTTTTTCGATTTCTCCCCATGAGCGACCGGTATTATGATATTTATGCTAGCCATGCGTAACTGGAAATAAATACAGTAATCAATAAGTCTACAAAAGATAAATTACACAACAATCAAACGTGTGATCTTGTTTAAGTGATTATACTAAGAATTCACTCGTTGTTATATTGGACAGTAGTAAAAAATAACATAAGTCCTTGAATTTTCGACTAAGATTTCTTACGATAAGTGAATAAAGGAAACTTCCCAGAGGACAAGGGGGGTCTGAAGTAATCACTTAAATCTCTGCCCACTTAGGCTCTTATCGCCTTATTAACAGAATATCATTTAAACATTTCATCAATAGAATATCTTAGACATTCAAACTTAGTATTACACTTCAATTCAAAATATAATAATAAATATGTGTAAATTTGTATATGTATATGTATAAGTCAATCAAGCTTGAACAGAATTACTTGTGTAAAGTTACACTTTTAATTCTCAGCCAAGTATGCAACACACAATTAATTTTCAACTTTATCATTATGTTTATGCTTGTGATAATTGAACACCCTAATATTAACTTAAACTTATACTTCCAAGTTTATAATAATTCAGTATATGATTTTCCTAAGTTAACATTACTGCATATATACTATACTATAATAAATTAATCTATGTTATTATCTTTGAATCTAAAATAATTCCAGGATTAATTGCATTACTGTCACGTTTGTTCATTCGTTCGGATGAAACTTTCCGGTGAGTTCACGTTCGTGTAGCGTTCGTAAACGTGTTCAAACAAATTTTTCCATAGAGTTCACGTTCGTGTTGTGTTCGTAAACTCGTTCGAACGAAACTGTCCAAATGACTGGCATTCGAGTTGCGTTTGAACGAAACTATGTAAAACAGAATTTTTACATACGCGTTTGTCGGGCGTTCGAATGCTTATGCGTATTTTTCATGCACATAACACATTTTCCAGGAAGAATACAATTAAAGCATGTAAAATTCGATTTAACAACACATAGAAAGTAATAAGTTCTTAAGATTATTGGATATTATATGTTATTAAATCGATTTTAACATGCATTACTCAATCAAAATTCTTATTATAAAACATAACATAGAACATGAGTACCAAGAAAAACCTGGAAAAATGATGAATGAAGATTATTGAAACCGAATCCAAGTCGAGTTGCCTATGTCCTTAAGAACTTATTAGTCCCGCCTCGGTGCTTTACGGATGTCTTGTGGCTAACGTTCTCACAGGATTACTTGGATGCTTCTTGTAGAATGGGTACTCCTTTTACAAGAACGTGAACAAGGAAAAATTGTGCAAACTCTCTTGACTTTAAATGACTTTCTAGACAAATAAATGACTTGTGAATGTTGAATTTTCTGAATGATCAAAATGAACACAAGACCCTCTTTTTTTTTTTTTATAGACATGGAATGATGCATTTGAGGACACCTTTTGACTTAGGGTGTAACCCTCATAAGGGTTATACCATTTTCCTAATGCCTTTAAAGGTCTAGATTTGCATCCTTCCAATTTAGAGGACATATTCATTCATCATTGTGCATTTCCCATAAGACACACCTTAAGGGACATGTCTCTTATACTTATACTATATATATTAAAGAATTTACAACAGAGACTTGCTTAAAATGACATAATTAGATGTACCCAAAATGTTTAATTAGCAAGAATGACATATTTTTATCCTCTAATATTTTTTCTAAGGTTTAAGTACTACTAAATCCTTAAATTCCATGCTACTCCTAATTTATGTAAATATTGCAATTCCATCAATTGCACGTTTATCATACACTTGAAAAAATCTCTCACCTCAGAAGCCATAGAAGGTCAAAGTGCATCATCGAAACTTGGATAAATTTTTAGTACTCGAAAAATCTTAATTGGAAATTTTTCTTAGTTATCTCAAATAGATTCACATGTTCTAGTGCATTTCACGATTTCATCACATAATCACCTTGAGCAGTACCAAGTGGTGTGGTTTGGTGGTGAAGGGTCCAGAATCTCACCTTGAGGTTCTGGGTTCGAATCCAGGGGGTGCAACTTCTTGTAAGAGCCTGGGGCAGCCGGGGGTTTTACCTGCGCCGCGGCCCAGAATGGGTGGTTTGGTGGCGGGGTTTCCAACGATTTCAAAAAAAAAAAATAAATAAAATAAAGTACACAGTCAAACAATTAGTACTCATATTTATGGCATCTCATTTTATACTATATATTAGTGCTATATATTAGTGTTATATATTTATGTTGGTTTTCAGAGCTCATGCGCAGCAGAAATATGTTCATAACATAAAAAAAAAAATTATTGCATGAACATTAAAAAGAAACTGGATCGTATTTTATAGTATATTAATAATATAAAAATAATTAGATCTTAAGAAGAAAATATACATGTAGATCTGGATCTGTTTGAATCACGATTCTTTGAACCACGATCTTCGTCGTCTTATCTCCTCACCTCCAACGGCAAGTGTGGCGTGAAAATAATTACGAAGAACACTCTAATTTTTGTGAAAGATTTGTGTACTTAACATATGAGATAAATCTTTATGCAAATTCTTTTGGTTTTCTCCAAATCAAAACCGAAAAAAAAATATAAATAAATAAAAATAAAAATAAAACTTTTTTTCTCAGCACACGGCGAGTGCTCACCTCTTTTATTTTCCCTTGACTTTTGATCAATCTAAAATTATAATTCTTTTTCTACCCATCAGCGCACGTTTTTTCAATTTATATAGATAAAGCTATATTTCTTGTTTTGATGCCACTATCTCTATTTATCAAAATCAAAATCAATTTTATCCTTATCATCATTTTTTTAACTTTCAAAAATAAAATAGTAGGCCCACGTGATTGATGATGATAACCCTGTGTATTTTTGTTTTGGATATTATTATTTTGATTTTCAAAAAAATCAAAATAAAACCATATAATATTTATCTTATAATTATCAAGATAATTCAATTAAGAAAATAATTTTTCAAAATTTTCAACTTTTGAAAATATTATCTCATTAAATTAAAATTTAATTAATCAAATTAATTCAATATTAATTTTCATAAATTAATAAATAGATACAATAACTATCGATAAATATATTAGGACAACTTTTGTCATAATTTCCAAACAATGATTATATGGAATAGTTAAAGTGTAAAAAATAATTCACAATTATTTTTCTTCGCAACTACTATCGTTCGAACAGTGATAGAAGACGACGAGGGGACAAGTGGGCCTATTATTCTAAGCTCCAACAATTCTGTTGATTAATTGTAAACTCTTTTATTAATCAAATGAAATTATTAATTCTGGAGTAACTCCACTAAATACCAAGAATTTCACTCCCATAATTATAGAATTAATTACTCAAAATATTATTTCATTGATATAGTCATTACCTATGCAATGATCCTCCATAAAAGATTCGTAAAAGAGTTAGGTATAAAATCCGTTAACCTCTCCAATTACATATTTATCCTTGATTTCTTGTTGCGAGATTATCGTACCGCAAGTATACGGTGTTAAGTTTTAGTAGAAGATAAGTATGAGTATCGAACCCACAAGGATTGTAATCAAACTCACATTAAGTACTATAATAGATAAACTTAACTTTATTTAGAAAGTAATTTAAAATAAACTAAATTAAAACTGAAAACTAAATACGTGAAAAGTTTAGACGTTTACTTAGGAGAAACCAAGATAAGAGAGATTCTAGAATTGTGTATTAGTCTCCCCCTTAGGGTTTTGGACGAGTTTCTATATTTATAGGGAAGTCCTGGAGTCCTTGTGCATGTAAAATACGACTTAATAAAGATTTTGGACATCTGCCGTAGTGTCGCGACGCCAAACTCACGGGAATAATGTATGTGATATCTTGTAGGGGCGTCACGACGCCAAAAGTAGCGTCGCAACGCCACCCTATTTTTCAGGATGAGTGTTTTCTGCGTTTTCTGCTTTCCCACTTGCTTCCGATGCGTCCGTAAGGTCCCAAAACACGTCTTTTTATTCCAAGATCCATGTTCCAATGCTTCCTATCAATCAAACATAAAACAAACTACAAAATATATTGAATGACATGGAATCTAACAAAATAGTAAGCTAAGAATGTATGAATAAGTGGGTATAAACTGCACTTATCACTTCCATTAGTTGTCAAGTGAACAATTAATTCATAACTTTTATGAATTTGCGCGCTAATCGTTCAAGTCATGAACTAACAAACAATGGAATCTTATGAACGGATTTCATTGTATCATATTAGTGTTCATAGCTATTCATTCAACTCATTCCCAAAATAAAAAATTTATGAAATGTAATAAATACAAAATATACCGAGTAAATTAAAGAATAAATTAAAATGATATAGAAGTCTGTTAAATACAATGAATTAAGATTATCACATATATGACCATCATTATGATAAAATTGATGTTCTTTATTTAACGAAAATTATTAGAACTTTTCAATTTTACATGTTAATGTCTAATATAATCTTATTATATAAAATACATTCATTTTTATGTCTCTACATATTACAGTCTGGATGGATAGAACTGCACCATTCATAATGGAATGAACTATATTTATGACTTTCGAATTTGAAGATTCCCAACTTCGAATCATAGTCACGAATAAATTCTAATTATTACTCATTAAATTTTATCCATATATATATATATATATATATATTATATATATATATATATATATATGTAATATTTTACATAGATATATATATTTAATTTAAAGCTACATAAATAATTACATAAATTTTATGAATTTTATAAAGCAAATCAAAATAAATACATGGAATAAAATTGAATCATAAATTTATTAATCAATCATGTTTTGAACACATTTGCTTGTCAGACATAAAAATCCTAACAAACGCCCACTAAAGCAAATGAGACATGTCTCTAAGCTTCTATCCTTCTAGATGCTTCTCGAAACTCTTTGCATATAACGTCTTGGTAAAAAGATCGGCTATATTCTCTACAGATGGAATCTTCAGAACAACCACGTCTCCGCGTTGCACTATGTCCCTAATCATATGATATCTTCTCTCAATATGTTTTGATCTCTTGTGGCTTCTTGTTTCTTTGGAATTAGTCACTGCACCACTATTATCACAATAAAATGGTAATGATTTGTTCATAGCTGGAACAACTTACAGATCAGTAAAGAACTTTTGGAGTGAAATCGCTTCTTTAGCAGCTTCACAAACAGCCACATATTCAACTTCCATAGTTAAATCAGCAACACTAGATTCTTTGACGCTTCTCCAAACTATAGCTCCCCCACCAAGAGTAAATATTGATCCAGATATCGACTTTCAATCATCTATATCTGATTGAAAATCAGAATCAGTATATCCAATTGGAATCAAATCCATACCGGAATAAATAAGCATATAGTTACTCGTTCTCCGTAGATACTTGAAAATATACTTAACTGCTACCGAGTGATCTAATCCTGGATTTGACTGAAAATGACTAACTATTCCCACTGCATAGCATATGTTAGGTCTTGTGCATAGTATAGCATACATCAAGCTCCTCAATGAGAACGCATATAGAATCAGTCTCATATATTCTTCCTATTGGGGTGTCAAATGACACTGCCTCTTAGAAAGAACAATTTCATGACGAGAAGGCAAATTACATTTCTTGGAGTTCTGCATTGAATATCTAACAAGCATTTTATCAATATACAGTGCCTGAGACAGGGCTAGTAGTTTTTTCTTGCGATCTCTAATAACACGGATCCCAAGAATATAACTTGTTTCTCCCAAATCTTTCATTTGGAATTGTTCAGCAAGCCAAGCCTTTACATATGATAATAGCTCTACATTTTTCCCAATAAGTAGAATATCATCAATATAAAGTACTAGAAAAACCACTCGCTTGTCCTTGATGAATTTATAAACACAAGATTCATCAAGATTTTGGATAAAGCCATAAGATTTGATCGTCTTATCGAATCTCATGGTCCAAGATCTGGACCCTTGCTTAAGTCTGTAGATAGACCTTTGCAACTTGCAAACCTTTTGCTTTCGTCATTGTTTATAAAACCTTCTGGTTGCTTCATATAGATGGTCTCTTCAAGATAGTCATTCAAAAAGGCCGTTTTGACATAAATCTGTCAAATTTCATAATCATAATGAGCAGCAATGCAAAGCAAGATTCGAATGGACTTCAGCATGGCTATTGATGAAAAGTTTCCTCATAGTCAACTCCTTCTTTTTGGGTATAACTCTTTGCCATTAGCCTTGCTTTGAATGTCTCTACATTACCGTCTACTTCATTCTTTCTTTTGTAGATCCATTTGCACCCTATATGAGTTACTCCTTCAAATAGATCTATAAGCTCCTAGACTGAGTTGGAATACATGGATTCCATCTCAAGTTTCATAGCCTCAAACCATTTCTCTTTGTCATGATCTTTCATTACACATCTATATGTCAATGGGTCATCTTTTCCATCAATAGTGATAGCAACTTGTGCTTCACCTTATTGTCTATATCGAGAATGTAGTCGTATTATCCTCCCACTACGATGAGGTGGTAAGATGGTCTGACTCAAAGATGTGGTCTCATCATTTTATGGAACAACAATCTTTACAGGTCGTTGACTGATCTCATCAGATTTTAATTCCTCCAAAATTATATTGCTTTGACGTTTGAAGTCTGTCATATAATTATTCACAATAAACGTGGCGTTTGTTGACACAAATACATTGTTATCTCGATGATTATAAAACACATCTCCCCTTGTGTCTTTTACATATCTTATAAAGAAACAAACTTCAAAATGTATTTTCAACTTCGTTGTCTTACCCATTAGCACGTATGTTGGACACCCCCCATATACAAAAGTGTCTCAATACTAGGTTTGTGGTCACTCCATAACTCTAAGGGTTTCTTAGGTACTGACTTAGACGAAACTATATTCAAAATGTAAGTTTTTGTTTGTATGAGATACCCTCAAAACAATTTTTGGAGTGAAGAATAACTTGACATGGAATGAATCAGGTCGAGTAAAGTTTGATTCCTCCTCTCAACAACACCATTTTACTGAGGTGTACCAGGTGCAGTTAGTTGGGACAAAACCTCATACTCTAATAGGTGATCTTTGAATTCATTATCAAGGTATTCACCTTCTCGATCTGATCAAAGACACTTGATTAATTTACCTAATTATTTTTTCGTTTCGAACTGGAATTCCTTAAACTTTCTAAAAGTTTCAGATTTATGTTGTATTAGGTAAACATAACCATTTCTTGAGTAATCATCAACAAAAGTAACAAAGTACTGATAACCACCTCTTGTTTGTGTAGACATAGGTCCGTAAACATCTGAATGTATGAGCTTCAGTTTTTCTTGGGCTCTATCGCCTTTTGCATAGAAAGGTCTCTTTGTCATTTTGCCTTCAAGACATGACTCATAGACTGGTAGAGTACCAACATTTAGTTCTCGTAAAGGACCATCATTTACAAGTTTATTTATCATGTCAAGATTTATATGATCAAGTCTTAGGTGCCATATATATGTGTTATCAGTGGGATAAATCTTTTGTTTCTTTGTTTTGGAAAATTCTACTTTAAATATTTCGACACTCAATAATGAATTAACGGTGTGCCTTATCATATAGAGCTCATATTCAATAAAACAAGAACAAATATTCAAACTATTTCTTGAAATAACAACTGATTTATCATCAAAAGAAACTGAATGAGATTGTTCATAAAGTCGAGAAACTGAATGAGGTTTCTAGTAAACCCCGGTATGAAATAAACATTATTCAGAAATAAAAATTTATTATTCTCAACATAGAGTTTTATTTCTTCAACTGTTGATGCTGAAACTAAAGCGCATTTCCCAACTCTTAAAGTAAAGTCCAAATCAGTAAGTTTTGTGTAAGAATCGAGCTTCTTGATTATTGTTTGGCTTGTTTCTTTCATTGTTGCTTCCTTCTGTTTTCTCAGTTCCTGAACACTTAACTTTCTCATTATTTTTGTTCCTCTTCTTTAAAGAATAGTTGGAGGGAAAAGGTTGAACAACATTTGCTTCTACCTTTTTCTACACGGAAATAGACTCAAAGGTTGTGAGTTCGTTAAGTAACTGAGACAAATTATAACTCAACTTACCCATAAAATAAGGTATTTCTACTCATATAACCCCGGTATGAAATCAACATTATATCGAAATAAAAATTTATTATTCTCAACATAGAGTTTTATTTCTCCAACTGTTGATGTTGAAACTAAAGCGTCATTCTCAACTCTTAAAGTAAAGTCCCCATCAGTAAGTTTTGTGTAAGAATCGAGCTTCTTATTGTTGTTTGGCTTGTTTCTTTTGTTGTTGCTTCCTTCTGTTTTCTCAATTCCTAAACACTTAGTTTTCTCATTATTTATGTTCCTCTTCTTTAAAGAAGAGTTGGAGGAAAAATGTTAACAACATTTACTTCTACCTATTCTCCACAGAAATAGACTCAAAGGTTGTGAGTTCGTTAAGTAACTGAGACAAATTATAACTCAACTTACTCATAAAATAATTTCTTTTGAACTGAAGAAATTGTGGGCTAAGACTTTCCAAAATCATGTCCACTTGTATGCCTTCATCTATAGTTGCCCCATTGATTTCAGCTTCATGAATCGTACTAATCATCATTAGCACATGTTCACGAATAGAGGTTCCAGCTTTCATTTTGCAGTTAATGACTTTCATAACTGCTTCATGTTTGGCTTGATCAGAATGTCTATCAAACATGCCTTGTAGAGACTCTGATATCTCATAAGCAGTCTCTTTCTTTTCGAGCTTTGTTTTAAGCACGTCGGATATGGAGGTAAGCAAATAATAAGCTTGTCATTTGCTCGAATCCAATTTTCATAGGCATCTTTAATATTTTAATCGGCATTCACAACAGGTTTTGGAGGACATTCCTCTATCAGGACAAACTTCAGGTTATCCAGCACAAATGTTATGTTCATGTCATTCTTCCACTTAGCAAGGTTATCACTAGTTAATTTTTCAGTAATATACATTGATTGGATTGGGTTTGACATATTTCTGAAATAATAAAAATATTCTAAATTATTTTATGCATAAAATTCAAAATTAATTTGGCACAATAATCATGATGCATGATGCATAAGCAAAATACTAAAAAATATATGCACTACTATAGCCTCAGAAATCTAATAAGCATATTATGTTGCCTTAAGTTCGATCACAACACCTTATTAAAATAGAGACAATCTTAATTAATAAATTTATTCAAAATATCTCATATTTTCAAAATTTATTAATAATCGATTTTTGGTCTAAATGTAATTAACACGTTTAACTACATTCATACGAGTGTAACCCGCCATTTTAGATTCCTAAAATTTAACTCATAATAACCACCTTAGGGGTAAATTATTAGGAAATATATTTTATAAATCCTATCGTAAGAAGTACAATCTTGATATTAACCTAAGCGACCACTCTCCTTAGGGAGGATGAAACGAAATTCATCACAAAGCCTCACTTAGATTTCACGATGTTGCACTAATGGTGGAGATCAGGGGATGTTTCGACAAACTACCCGCTCCCACTCATTATTTTAAGTTTAGTATTTTATATGTGAAACATCTAATGTTTTGTAAACCTAGTGAAAAGACCTAGAATTCAATATTAAATGTCTTCAATTACCAAGTTAGTTGTTTCATAATAAAAATACCCACTTTATCGTAAATTCATTATGAAACATCTAAGTTATTCTTAATAAACAAATTATTAGAAATGCTTAGAACTAAATTTTGTGATTTTAAAATTTTTAACGATTTAAAATTAATTCACAATTTTATTTAATTTAACCGACTAATCGATAAAATTTTAAAATAGTTTTTAATCCAATTAGAAACTATTTAGTATCATAAACAAATTTATGAAAATGCACATGTATATATGGCATGTTATAATGTAAGTGCAGGTATTGTGCTAATACTATATGACATTTAAAATATGCATGTGTATAAATAATTTATAATTCACACAAAACAAATAAATTGGATATTAACCGAGTTGACAATTAGGATATTTCTAAAATTACAAACCATCAATAAATAAAAATTACATTAATCTTTAAATTTGGGGTAACAAGAAAACTCATTCATGTGACTATCAAAAAAAAAACTTTTTCCTTTTTTTTATGACAATCACAATTTTTTTAATTCACTGGTTGCACAGCCATAGGGGTAAACCCGGAACCGATTGGAACCAGACCGGAAATCCGGGTTTGGAACCGGAACATGTTGTAACCGGTCCGGTTCCGGTTCCAAATTTAAGGAACTGATTTTAACCGGTTCCGGTTCCAGAATGATGGGAACCGGAACCGGACCATTAAACCGGAACCGGAACCGGACCATTAAACCGGAACCGGAACCGCATTTGAGACCCGTTTTAAATACACGATTACATAACCGAATTAGGAACCAGTTTTAGACCCGATTTCATACCCATTACAGCGTTGAAACGTCGTCGTTTTTTCCAATTATTTAAAGTGACTAAAGTCACTTCCCCAACCCTAAATCTAAAACATCTCACTAACTCACCACTTCGGACAGCAACCAACAACCAACCCTAGATCTAAAATATCTGATCTGATTTCTCTTCTCAAATCTCAACTCTCAAGGCCAGGGTATCCCTCTTTTGCCTCGGACTTGATTCTATTCTGCAGCAGGTACCCGCTTTTGCTTTTGTTGTTTCTTTCTTTTTTCAACTTACTGTTTGAGTGTTTGTTTTATGTTTTGAAATTGATTTTGATTAATTGATTCGTTGTGAGTCTTGTGAAAACGAATGGATTGAGGTTGAAGAATGTTCTCATGAGCAATTTCAAAGTTGATTTTTCTAGGTGACATGCCGTCTTCTTAGTCCAAGCAAGTTGTGATATTGAAATATTTCTTATTTTCTGTTTATGCTTTCTTCCTTATTATTAAAACATACACAATAAAAAATAGCCACTTTTTTTCCTTTCCGAATTTCTTATTTTCTCCATTTTTATTTTGTTTTTTGGAATAATTTTGAACACAGTGAGAGTCAATTTTGATTTTTTGTTCATATTACATTATTATCTAATTGATATAAATTATTTTCTTTATAAATTTTATGTAAAATGGATTGATAAATGTATGGTTGATTTAATTTATATGAACTGTAAAATGGCCTATTTTCTGATTTCTTTTAATATGTTTATACTTTATGTGCCTGCAGTAGTGCAGTTCATCTAATGTTGTTTTCTTGGATTTACCAAGACTGCTGAGATATGGAATTCTAGAGCTTGTATGATTGGCCTTATTAGTACTTTCATTGTAGAATTGGTGAGTATTTTTAACAGACAAATTCCTTCTTAAAACATTTGTGACCATTGCTTAGTTGTGAGACTTTTGTTTTGTTTTGTTCCACAAAGAAATTCTTCAAATTATTGGAGTGGAAATTGGGAAAGGGCTTGATCTTCCTCTGTGAAGATTTTATTGCTTTATATACAGGCATGATTGAGAACTAGTCTTGTAGCAGCATTTACAATTCTGAATTTTAACTCTTCTTCATAAAAAAAAAAGGGTAATTCGGAACCGGACCGGAACCGAATTGGAACCGAATAATAGGGTACCCTATTTAATTAGGTAGGTTCCAGTTCCACTTAATTAGGAACCGATTTTTTTCGGGTAGGTTCCGGTTCCATGCGGAACCGGAACCGAAATATGTTTTGCTCACCCTACACAGCCAGCTGCTACAGTGCAGCAACTGGCTGCACTGTGCGACCAGTTTCTGCACGTGCAGCCAGGCTGCACAATGCATTGCAGCCAGCAACTGGCTGAACTGTGTGCAGCAGCAACTCGCTGTACTGTCTCGCACTGTGCAGCGAGTTGATGCACAGTGCAGTTACTTTTTTCGTCTATTGTCCTTTGATCTTGATCTCCAACGATTACAAATAATTTTACAATTACAGAAAAAATACCCATTTAATTTTGGGTTTATATATCCAATATAAAAAACAAAAATTAAAACTCTAATCTCAAGTCAATCATACAATTAACGATTAATATTCATACATTCATCATCACATGATAAAAAATACACCGCCTACTCTTTAACATACATTTTAAGATGATTTACAATAAATCATTCTTATTAATATATTAGAATAAATACGACCGATTCATGCGCGGCAAAAATATGTTCATAATATAAAAATAATTAGATCTTAAGAAGAAAATATATATGTAGATTTGGATTTCTTTGAATCACGATCTTACTCGTCTTATCTCTTCACCTTCAATGGCATGTGTGTGTGCGTGAAAATAATTAAGCAGAATACTCTAATTTTTGTGAAAAAATTTGTGTACTCAAACACATGAAACAAATCATTATTGCTAATTTCTTTTGATTTTCTCAAAATCAAAAAATAAAATAAAATAAAAATTCTCAGCACACGGCGTATGCTCACTCCTCTTTATTTTCTCTTGACTTTTGATCAATCCATAATTCTAATTCTTTTTCTACCCATCAGCTCACGTTTTTTCAATTTATATAGATAAAGCTATATTTCTTGTTTTGATGCCGCTATCTCTATTTATCAAAATCAAAATCAAGTTTATCCTTATCATCATTTTTTTTTTCTTTCAAAAATAAAACAGCAGGCCCGCGTGATTGATGATGATAACCCTGTGTATTTTTGTTTTGGATATTATTATTTTGATTTTAAAAAAATCAAAATAAAATCATATAATATTTATATTATAATTATTAAAGATAATTCAATTAAAAAAATAATTTTTCAAAATTTTCAACTTTTGAAAATATTATCTCATTCAATTAAAATTTAATTAATAAAATTAATTAATTATTAATTTTCATAAATTAATAAATAGATACATTATCTATTGATAAATATATTATGATAAATTTTGTCATAATTTCCAAACAATGGTTATATGAAATAATTAGAGTGTAAAAAATAATTCACAATCATTTTTCTTTGCAACTATTATCATTCGAACAATGATAGAAGACAACGAGTGGACCAATTAACCTATAATTCTAAGCTTCAACAATTTTGTTGATTAATTAAAAACTATTTTATTAATCAAACGAAATTATTAATACTGGAGTAACTCCACTAAATGCTCAGAATTTTACACTCAGAATTATAAAATTAATTACTCAAAGTATTCTTCCATTGATATAGTCATTACCTATGCAATGATCCTCCATAAAAGATTCATAAATGAGTTAGGTATAAAATCTGTTAACCTCTCCAATTATATATTTTGTTTTTCAAATGAACAATTAATTCATAACTTTTATAAATTTGCGCGCTAATCGTTCATGTCATGAACTAACAAACAAATGAATCTTATGAACATATTTCATTGTATCAGGTTAGCATTCACAGCTATTCATTCAACTCATTCCCAAAATACAAAATTTAAGAAATGTAATAAATACAAAATCATACCGAGTAAATTAAAATGATATAGGAGTCTGCTAAATACAATGAATTAAGTGTTAGTCTCTAAGATGTGCCACAAGATCCAAAATAAGATTTCATGTTTGAAATAATCAAGAAAGTTGCGGAATTACTTACATTGATTTGGAGAAATTTCGAAAAATTCCTTCTTTGGATGAAGCTCCAAGCTTTTTGTATGTTGTTTGGTCCTTGGGTGAGTTTCCCTATCACCTCAAATGACTCCTCCAAGTGCTAGCTTTGATGAAATTTTTGAAGCAAAAATTTCACTCCCATGGGAGATGAATTCGGCCAAGGAGAGGAAGAAGAGAGAGTTTGTGTGTTGTTACAAAAAAATTGGTAGTTGTGTGTGTTTAATGCCTTGAATTAATTAGCCAACTACTTCCATCAAAAGTTGATATTTGATGTAATTCAAGTGGTCCCACCACTTTTTAAATTCAAAATTTAAGTTGGCTTTTCCAACACACAACTAGATTTGGGCCCGGGTTCGTTAATTCCGAATGAACGAATTTATCGTCGCGACATAATTGAATCCAATTTAATTAAATAATTATGCCTTGCAAAATTATTACGATAGTCGCTTTCGAATTAATTCTAAGTTAATTTGTTCGCCCGAATTAAAATCCAATTTTAATTTCATATTGAAATCTGATTTCAATTAATATATCTGATATATTATTTTATCGATTAATTCTAAATTAATCGCGTTCTCTCTTCTATACGAATTTAATCCCAGATTAATTCTTACCGCAATTAATCCTATATTAATTTTCTCTCTCAAAATTAATCTCAGATTAATTCTATTTGAGTCAAATGTCATTGGTGAATCTTTGGGAAGCGACCCAAGAGATTCCTGGATATGTTGGCAGTAAATACGGTTATCGAACTATCCGAACACATGCGTACCTCGTACCATATTCTCACCGATTTACAAGACATTGTTGGCTTCTAGCAAAGCACCGTGTCTACCCAATTCTCCAGAAATATCCGCCGAGGAATATTATATGTATCAGGCATAGTAATACAAATATTATGTAATGAGTAATACGATCCAGTATCGGATGTCACATGCTAGGCCTAGGGCTGGCTCTGTGTCTGCCCTGTACGAAACATATATCAGATCCCGAGTAACTAGTCTCCGTAATCGGAAAGTCATGACCTAGTTATACTTTCCCGATAGTTGCAGCTTTTAAGAGTACTAGTTACGTATCCTGTGTGACCATCATCTCCATATGACTGAAGTGATACTCCCATCTTGACATCACATCCAATACACTACGATTCTCAGTAAACCCAATACAGGCGTACACAGAACCTGTTAAAGCTCCGGACGACCAATACTAAAGTAAACTGATTGTCGCAAGTAATAGCGACGTAAGTCTCAAGTTAAAGATCACATACACCTACCCTGATTCGGATTCCCATAGACACATAGTCATACTACCAATGAGATTCCGAGTGGGTCTATCCAGAGTGAATTGTTCCCGGTCCAACGGCTAACATAACCTCTTATTACACTTGCATAAGTATCCAATACCTAAATATATGATAAATATGTCGTTAAGCTTCCATAACGCGCACAAGTGTAATACTAGTCTATTCCGCATTATCAATGTCCAGTCTCGATAATACTACGACTAGGGATATTTAATGATTAAACTGTTCGTGGATTAATACTGTCTCATATCTTATTAATCTGATTTAATCATATGGACTTTTATCATTAATATATATCCAAGTAATCCAATTACAATAATGATAAAATAGCAATTTCCTTTTGTCACATTGTTAATTTGTAAAAAAACACAATGTTATTTACAAATAGTGATGCTATGGGTCATAATTGTCCAACAATCTCACACTTGGCCTATAGCCAATCACTCAAGTATCTAACATCTGAACTATGTACATGTCGTTCAAACTTTTACTGAGATATAGCCTTCGTCAGCGGATCTGCAATGTTATCATCTGATGTGATCTTCTCGATCTTCACATCGCCACGATGTATGATCTCACGAATCAGATGAAATCGTCAAAGTACATGATTGGATCGTTGATGAGATCATAGTTCCTTAGCCTGTGCTATTGCCCAAATATTGTCACAATACAAAGGTACGGGCTCAGCTGCTAACGGAACTACTCCTAATCTAATTAGGAATTTACGGATCCCAACTACTTCTTTTGCTGCCTCAGCTGCAGCAATATATTTTGATTCTGTTGTTGAATCGGCAACAATATCTTGCTTGGAAGATTTCCATCTCATTGCTATGTTTTTCAAACAAAATATGTACCTTGATTGCGACTTACAGTCGTCTTTATCAGTTTGGAAACTTACATCGGTGAACCCAGTCACCTCAAGTTCTCCTTCCCCATAGACTAAGAAGCATCTTTAGTTCATCTAAGATACTTAAAGATGTTCTTTACAGCAATCCAGTGACCATCACCTGGATTGGCCTGATATCGACTGCACATGCTCAAAGCATATGAGACATCAGGTCGCGTACATATCATGTCGTACATGATCGATCCGACTGCTGAAGTATACATGATCCGAATTATTGCATCTCTCTCATCTTGAGTTTTAGGACACATATCCTTAGATAGAGAGACGCCATGTGACACCGGAAGCAGCCCCCTCTTTGACTGATCCATGTTGAATCTATTCAACACTTTGTCAATGTACGAGCTCTGGGAGAGTGCCAGTAGTTTTCTAGATCTATCCCGGTATATCCTTATTCCTAGAATAAAGGTTGTCTCTCCCAAGTCTTTCATGGAGAATTTTAATGAAAGCCAAGCTTTCACCGATTGTAGCATGGGAATGTCATTGCCAATAAGCAATACATCATCAACGTATAAGACAATGAATGTCAGTGCGCTCCCACTAACCTTCTTATATGCACAAGAATCATTTTTATTTTGAATGAAACCATATTCTTTTATGATCTCATCAAAACGTTGGTTCCAAGAACGCGATGCATGCTTTAATCTATAAATGGATCGGTTTAACTTGCAAACCTTGTTTGCATGTCTTGGTACGACAAAACCATCAAGTTATTGCATATAAACATCCTCCAAAAGGTTTCCGTTAAGGAAAGTAGTTTTGACATCCATCTACCATATTTCATACTCGAAATATGCAGCAATATCAAGCATTATCCGAATGGCTTTAATCATGGCAACGGGTGAAAAAGTTTTGTCGTAATCGACACCATGTCGTTGACGATACCCTTTAGCTACAAGTCTAGCTTTGTACTTTTGTATGTTACCTTCCATGTCTATCTTCTTTTTGAAGACCCATTTACAACCAATAAGCTTAATGCCTTCTTGTACATCAACCAGTGTCCAAACTTGGTTGGTATACATGGAATCCATTTCAGACTTCATGGCTTCTTGCCATAAAGCGGATTCGATACCTTGTATCGCTTCCTCATACGTAGCTGGTTCATCTTCCTCAATAAGATTAATGTATACATAAGGTGAGATCAGAAACTCATACCTCTCAGGTTATTTTCTGACTCTCTCCGACTTACGTGGTTCTTGTGTATTAGAAGATTATGGAATAGTCTCATCCATGATGGACTGTTCGTGTTCCGTGAGGGGGTCGGTGCCAGGAACAGTATCACTCTGATTTTCATCGAGTTCTACTTTTCTCCCACTTACCACTGCATTCATGAATTCATTTTCTAGGAAAACTGCATGAAGAACAACAAATATTTTGTTCTCTTGTGGGTTGTAGAAATGATGTCATTTCGTTTCCTTAGGATAACCTATAAATAGGCATTTATCCGAGTTAGGTTCTAGTTTGGTACTATCCAAACGTTTAACATATGCCCACCATCCCCAAATCTTCAGGAATGAGACACCCGGTTTATTTCCTATCCATATTTCATATGGAGTCTATTCAACAGACTTTGACGGAACTTTATTCAAAATAAGTATTGCACTGTTTAATGCATATCCCCAGAAGGAAATTGGTAGCTCTGTGCGACTCATCTTTGACCTAACCATGTCCAACAAAGTTCAGTTTCTCCGTTCAGACACACCGTTCAATTGAGGTGTTCCGAGAGGAGTCCACTGTGAAAGAATACCATATTCTTTCAAGTAATCTTGAAACGCATTGCTTAAGTATTCTCTGCCACGGTCCGACCGTAATGTTTTAATACTTTTGCCAGTCTGTTTTTCTACTTCGTGTCGAAACTCTTTGAATTTCTCAAAAGTTTCCAACTTGTGTTTCATAAGATACACATAAATATAACGAGATGCATCATCTGTAAGGGTTACAAAGTATTCATATCCACCTCTAGCCTGGCTAGACATGGGCCCGCATACGTTACTATGAACGAGGGCTAACAGCTCGGTGGCACGTACACATTTACCACTAAAAGGTGTTTTAGGCATTTTGCCTAACAAAGATGATTCGTAAACATCATATGAATTAGGATCAAATCCGTCCAAGTATCCATTCTTCGAAAGTGTGGATATACGAGTTTTGTTTATGTGTCCCAGACGACAATGCCACAAATAAGTCTCATCAGTTTTACTCAATTTGAGCTTTTTGTTTGTCATGTTATATGTT